>SOZL01000567.1:75927-88655 GCA_009733165.1 Naja naja | reverse complement strand
TTCAGACAAATGGCGGTCCAGTCTCTTCATAAAAGCCTCCAGGGATGAATGTCCCAAAGGTGCTTTTTTTCAAAGAGAGAGAGAGAGAGAGATGAAGAAGCTTTGTGTGAAGAGAAAAAGAAAGAAAAGGGGGGGGCATTGACTTAGAATAGAATAACAGAGTTGGAAAGGGACCTTTGAGGTCATCTAGTCCAACCCCCTGCTTAGGCAGGAAACCCTACACCACTTCAAACAAAATGGTTATCCAACAAATGGACTTCCAACTCTTCCTAACACAGTACAAGATAAACACACTGCAACCTCAAATTTTTGTTTCTACACATTAATATATAACCAGCCTTTTCTATCACACCAAATCTCTCTAATCAACAAAACCAAGATCGGTTTCTTTTTCTCTTCCCCCTTCTGTCTCTCACCCCTTTCCACAGTTCCCTTTCCCTCCCTTAATTTTCTATTTTCTTCTTTGTATTTTATATAATAAAAATAAAAACGATAACAATCTTTTTTTTTAAATTCATATTTATATGCCGCCCTTCTCCGGAGACTCAGGGCGGCACAATGTTTGGGCGCAACCCAATGTGCTCAGCAATAGCCTTCATTCCATTGTATATGCCTGCTTATTACTAAGCGGCATTTTTACAAAGTCAGCTTATTGCCCCCAACAATCTTGGGTCCTCACTTTACCTACCCCGGGAGGATGGAAGGCTGAGTCCACCTTGAGCCTGGTGGGATTCGAGCCTGCACTAATTGCAGGCAGCTGGAGCTAAGTGCTAGGCGTTTAACAGCCTGCACCACCAAGGTTCATCTTCTTGGATGAGAAGACAAAAACCAGAAAGTCCAGTTGCTTCTTGGGGGAAAAAAAAAACGCAACTTTGGGACAACAGTGACCTGCATGACGGAGAATCCCCATAGACATCCAGTGACGAAGCTCCCACAACTTCTGGGTGGCAAGCAGTTCCACTGGTTAATTGTCCTCAACTGTTAGGAAATTTCTCCTTAGTTCCTGGTTGCTTCCCTCCTGGATTAGTTTCCATCCGTTGCTTCTTATCCTTCCTTCTGATGCTTTGGAGAAAAGCTTGACTCCCTCTTCTTTGGGGCAGCCCCTCAAATATTGGGAGACTACTATCATGTCATCCTTTTCATTAAACTAGACCTACCCAATTCCACCAACTGTTCTTTGTATGTTTTAGTCTCCAGTCCCCGAATCATCTTTGTTGCTCTTATCTACACGTTTTTTTTCCAAAATCAAAGCCCACTTCTCATTTGTTACTTAAGTTCAGGGCTGAGATTCAGCCGGTTTGAACCGTTTGGGCAAACCGGATGTTAAATTTCTATCTGATTCACCGAACCAGTAGTTGGACCGATTGACTGGGCCTCCCTCCCAGGAGTCTCCCCGCGGCCTGTTTTGGATGCAGGTAAGTGCAGGAGGCTCTGCGAGGGTGGAAAACGGGCCTTCCGGAACTCCAGATCCCAGGGAGGCTGTTTTCGCTGTTCCAGAGGCCTGAGGAACCTCCAGACTGTGGGGAAGGCAAAAAACGGCTCTCTCGGAAGTTCCGGTAGGCCACGCCCACCATGGCCACGCCCACCCAGTAACCGGGCAGCAAAGTGATTGCTGGGATTTTTGAACTTTGCTCAAGTTGCTGGGAGCCAAGCGAAGACCAGAGAGGCAGGGTGTACATAACTGACCCTCTGCCAGCCATGATTTCCGGCCCGCAAATGGATTCCAATTTAGTGATGAAGGCCTCCTGTGCTTTGAGTACAGATAGTCCTCGATTTACGACCGCAATTGAGCCCAACGTTTCTGTTGTTAAGCAAGAGACATTTCGTTCACTGAGCTTTTGCCCTGCTTTATGACCTTTCTTGCCACCATTGTTAAGTGAATCACCACTGGTGATGAATGAGTAACCAGGTCGTTAAGCAGATCTGGCTTTCCCCATAGACTTCGCTTGTCAGAAGGTCTCAAAAGGGGGAATCACGTGACCCCTCACCGGGGACACTGCAACCGTCGTAAGCATGAGTCAGTTTGCCAAACGCCTGAAGTTTGATCACGGGACCACGGGGGACAGCTGCCATGGTTGTAAGTGTGAAAAACAGTCCCAAGTCGCTTTTTTCATTGCTGTGGTGACTTTGCTCACTACATGAACTGTTGTAAGTCCGGGACTAGCTGGAGTGTTGTGAAGTCAGCTCCGTCGCGCCTTCGGCCGTTAAATGAACTGCCATAAATCGAGGACTGCCTGTAATCTCCCGGGACGTCGCCCCGTTGCGTGTTGCGACGGTGGCACCTCCCTCTGCCGAGGGGTGGCTTGTGTGCCCTTCCCGCAGGAGAGAAGGCGTTGTACCCCTTGTGTGTCTGTGTTTGTGTGTCCGTGTGTAAGTGCTGCCCATGATAAGCTGAGCAGAGAGAGAGAGAGAGAGAGAGAAAGTTGCAAATTACGGCTCGGGATGCGCCGGGGCGAGAACCACTGTAGCAAATCTTGACTTAATAGCCTGTTTCTGGCTCCGCTCAGCAAAACCCGGCTGCCGAGGGACTCGCTAAGCATTTCACAAAGATTAGCTGCTAAATTGGCCTGCAAGGAAACATTTAATAAGTGTGCAGCATAATTACTCATCTCCAGCTCCTGCAGCTCAGCTGGGGGGCGGGGGAGAGCGAATGCTTTGCAGGCATCGGAATGGCTTTGCGTTCGATTGGAGGGAGGGGGGTGGAGAGGTACACACTTCCCCATGCTGCGCACCCCTCACCCAGCCTGCCTTCATTAGGCCTTGGCCATCTGGCTGCCTCGGTAGGAAAGGGGTTCTGGGAGGCGGTGGGATGATGGAGTAGCTTTCTCGAAAGGCTGCCCTGGGAGGCAGCGGCTGAGCCTTGCCAGTTTTATTTATTTATCTATGAGTTTCCCCACTTTTGTTTTTTGTTTTACAAATAACTCAAGGCTGTGAACATCCCCAGCACATCTTCCTCTTCCTCTTTTCCCCCACAACAACAACCCTGTGAGGTGGGTTGGGCTCAGAGTGAAAGAGGACTGGCCCAAAGTCACCCAGTTGTCTTTCATGCCTAAGGTAGGAGTAGAACTCACCGTCTCCTGGTGATTGGCCCCAAGTCACCCAGCTGGCTTTCATATCTAAGGCGGGACTAGAACTCACTGTCTCCTGGTGATTGGCCCCAAGTCACCCAGCTGGCTTTCATATCTAAGACGGGACTAGAAACCACTGCCAAGTCACCCAGCTGGCTTTCACATCTAAGGCGGGACTAGAACTCACCGTCTCCTGGTGATTGGCGCCAAGTCACCCAGCTGGCTTTCATATCTAAGGTGGGACTAGAACTCACCGTCTCCTGGTGATTGGCACCAAGTCACCCAGCTGGCTTTCACATCTAAGGCTGGACTAGAACTCACCACCGCCAAGTCACCCAGCTGGCTTTCATATCTAAGGCGGGACTAGAACTCACCTTCTCCTGGTGATTGGCCCAAAGTCACCCAGCTGGCTTTCATATCTCAGGCGGGACTAGAACTCACCATCTCTTAGTGATTGGCGCCAAGTCACCCAGCTGGCTTTCATATCTAAGGCGGGACTAGAACTCACCTTCTCCTGGTGATTGGCCCAAAGTCACCCAGCTGGCTTTCATATCTAAGGCGGGACTAAAACTCCCCATCTCTCGGTGATTGGCTGAAAGTCATCCAGTCGTCTTTCATGCCTTGACCTCAGAAGGTCGCCAAAGGAGATTATATGACCCCGGGACCAAAATTTATGCTGCTAAGCGAGGCGGTTTAGAAATTTTGCCCCACCTTTCTTGAGCCAGTTGTTGCGAATTGCTTCAGTTCTTAAATTAGTAAGATGGTCATTAAAGTGAATCTTGCTGCCCCCATTGAACTAGGCTTCTTTAGTAGGTCACAAAAGATGATCACGTGACCCGGGAGGCTGCGATCGTCATAAATACGAGCCAGTGTCCAAGCATCAGAATTTTCATCCCGTGACTGCGGGTATTGCTGCGATGGTTGTTAAGTGTGACAACCGCTCCTAAGTCAACTTACCTGTAGATGCAGGCTGTGTGTCGGCCTTTTGATTCTGGTCTGAAGGGACCATTGCGGGAGCCTTGGCAAACCTGAAGTTTGCTCTGCCCCGTATTTAATCGATTAATATTTATTAATAATATTAATAAGTAGGCAGGAGACTTCTCTCAATGAATCTTACCAAAAGGAGGGTGCAAAATATATTTCACCTCCTTGTTTGATTTTTTTTTCCCTTCCCCTGCTGGGACAGCTTTTCTTTTTTGGTGATCCAATGAGATTCATTTCTGTTTGTCTTCCTGTCCACCGGCTGGAAAGGCAGTCGGGATGATTTAATAATCCTTCATTGCTTGGGGCGGCAATATCTCTTTACTTGGAGCTGGAGATGCAGCGGGATGCATCCCGTCGATGGAAGAACCAGGGTGGGTTGACGTGGTTCAGAGGCGAGGAGAACTCTCGCCCTGGAGTTAAAAATTGTTCCGACCCGGCCTTCGTGGAAGCAAGAAATGGACTCCCCACAAAGAACCCCCCCCTCTTTATTTACACCTTGGGAATTAACGACCTTCACCAACAGAAAGTCCAGGCAAGAGTCCTGCAAGGAGCTACTAAGTGAAGCAATAGTCCTTATCCACTCATTAAGATAAATGTAAGGTGAGTTTCCAGCCCAGCCTGGAGGCTGCAAATTAAGTCAGAAAAATAGAGAAACCGCAGTTCTGGCAAGGCAGTCTTTGTCGCAAAACACACAAGGAATAAACTTTCCAACAACGCGAATGGTTGTCTGCGACAACCAAACCACTCATCTTTCCTCCTATTTATTCCTCAGCCAGGGAGGGACCAGTCTGTTTTGCTTCCCGAGCCGGCTTGTTGTCCTCTGTTGTTCTCCTCTCCTGACAGCTCTGTGCATACGTGCATCTGGAACAGGCCCCAGCTGCTCCTCCTCCTTGCTCATCTCTGACTCTCTCTCCAATGGCTGGGAAATGCTGGACGGCCCTGGCTCTATCTCTGCGTCCGACGCTGAGCGTCCATCAGAGCCTTCCCCAGGCTCCAGAACTGGCCCCAGTTCTTCCCCAGGCTCCTCATCCTCATCAACTAAGAATTCATGGCATTGTAGACCAGGTGGAACTTGATAGTAATCATTTTTCTCAATCACTTAAACTCGGTTTCGGTGAGAATGACGTGGCTCAGCCGGTAACCGCTGTTCTTTTTTGTTTATCACAAGTATATCATGTTTTCTTCTGTTACAGTTCTGGATTTTAATATAAGGTGATAAAGGGCACTAAAGCCATCAAAATGCAATCATCAGTTGAGTCATCATATAAAAGTTAATGAACCATGCTGTTCTCTATTTTTTTGCCCCACCAGTAATCCTTTATCTTAATGGGGCAAAAGGCCCAGCATGTGCACAAACATAAAAATACACGGGAAGTAAAACAGACAACTTGGAATAGTGTTTCAATCAGAATATTTATTTATTTATTTATTTGGATTTATATGCCGCCCCATCTCTGGGGACTCAGGCTCACAGAAGGATATACATACAGATAAATAAAAATATTAATCACATCCAAATATATACTAAAATACTCCAATTAAAACCCGATTAAAACCCCAATCCCTCTCAATCCAGGCCGGCCTGTAAAAACAGCCAGGTCTTCAGATCGCGGCGGAAGGAACGAAGGTCAGGGGCCAACCGCAGCTCCAGGGGCAGCTGGTTCCAAGAGTGGGCCCCCACAGAGAGGCCTCCCCGGGAACCGCCAACCCATTGTCTGGCCGACAGTACCCCCAGGAGCCTGCCTGTGAAAGCTGCATGGGCAATTGGACCTTGATGCTGGTAGGGGGCGCTCCTGCAAGTACCCCAGACCCAAGCCATGAAGGGCTTTATAGACTAGAGCTGGAAGGAATCTTGGAGGTCATCTAGTCCAGCCCCCTGCTCAAGCAGGAGACCCTACACAATTTCAGACAAGTGACCATCCAGTCTCTTCAGTGATAGAAGCACCTACAACTTCTGGAGTTAAGCTGTTCCACCTTTAATGGACCTCACTTGTCAGGACATTTCTGCTTAACTCTTAGGGTTGCTTCATTCCTGTTTTATTATTATTACATTATTATTATTATTATTATTATTATTATTATTATTATTATTATTATTATTACATTTATATGCCGCCTTCTCCAAGACTCAGGGCTGCTTACAATTTTGGGATACAACCCAATGTGCTCAGCAATAGCCCTCATTCCATTGTATATGCCTGCTTATTACTAAGCGGCATTTTTACAAAGTCAGCTATTGCCCCCAACAATCTTGGGTCCTCAATTTACCTACCCGAGAGGATGGAAGGCTGAGTCAACCTTGAGCCTGGTGGGATTCGAGCCTGCAGCAGTTGTAGGCAGCTGGAACTTAAGTGCAGGCATTAACAGCCTGAGCCACCAAGGCCCTTTGCTTGTCCTGCCTTCAGATGCTTTGAATAATAATTTGACTACCTCCTCTTCTTTGTGGCAGCCCCTCAAATAGTGTTATCATGTCCCCCTAGTTTTTTCTTTTTCTCTCTAGACTGGCCAAACCCAACTTCAAACCCAGCCTTTCTTCATATGTTTTAATCTCCAGGCCTTTAATCATCTTAGTTGCTCTTCTTTCCACCTTTCCAAGGTCTCAACACCTTTTTTTTTGTAATATGGTGACCCAAACTGGATGCGGTGCTCCAGGTGTGGCCTTACTAAGGCTTTAAAAAGTGGTACTAATACTTCAGCTGATTTTGAAACTATGCCCCTGTTTATACAACTAAGGATTGTATTAGCTTTTTGGCTGCCACACACGGCTGGCTCATATTTAAGTGATCATCCATCAAGCTTCCTTTTATAGTTACTGTTTTGGAGCCAGGTTTCACCTAATCTGTATTTGTAACTTTGGTTTGTTTTTTCTTCTTTTTCTCCACATTCCATTTCATTTTGTTGGATAGAGGGCCCATTGTTCCAGTCTGTCAAGATCTTTTTGGGATCCTGGGCTTGTCTTCCCGGGGTGTAGGCTGTTCCTGCCTCGGGAATTCTGGGAATTGAAGCCCACTCTTCTTAAAATTGCCAGAAACTTCGTTCTAAATGACCACTTCACTCCTGACGGCAGTGAACTTGTGAATTGGGCACCCTGTGTCCTCTTGGCAGCCATCTTTGTTTGCTTGTTTGCTTTGTGAGTACACCCACAACAGGCTGTCATAATTTCCAGATGGGCTCAGGGGCCTCTAAAATGTTGGGGACCTTATAGCATAAGATGAGCTATAAAGGCACATCCTTCTTTGCCATCTGTCTTTGGAGCGCCTAATGCAGCTGGAAACCTGAGCAGGTTCACATGACCAATTTTGTGGGATCTCATACAGAGGAAAGTCCAAAATGGGGAACAACGCTGCCACCCAGTGGTGGTTCCATTGCATAGCATCAGCTTTAAGAATTCTTCTTCTTCTTCTTCTTCTTCTTCTTCTTCTTCTTCTTCTTCTTCTTCTTCTTCTTCTTCTTCTTCTTCTTCTCTCCTTCTTCCTCCTCCTCCTCCTCCTCCTCCTCCTCCTCTTCCTCTCTCTCTCTATAATTATAGAATAGATAGAAGATAGAATTTTTTATGGGCCAAGTGTGATTGGACACACAAGGAATTTGTCTTGGTGCATAAGCTCTCAGTATACATAAAAGAAAAGATACATTCGTCAAGAGTCAGGATCTTGACGAATGTATCTTTTATGTATATTATTACTATATTTTATATATTATTATATTTTTTATTTATTTATACATCTCGAGCAATTTCAACCAAACTTGGTACACAGATGACTTACCCTCTGGAAACAAATACTGTGGGAGTAAGACAACCCTAACACCCCTCGTGGGGGTGGGGGTGCCTTAAAATGGCTTCTGCCATGGTAACAGCTTCACAGGGCTCCCTCTTGTGGAGGAATAGAAGAATTGCAATGCTGCATGACAGACAGTACAACAGCGTGAGTCCGACTACAGGATTTTCTTGTCTAATACAGGATTGGGATAAATAAATACCCGGGCAATGCCGGGTTATCGGTAGTTTACATATAACGGAGAATGTTCCTGGACATTCTCAGCCACCCAGGTAATGGTTGTCCCAAAGATGCTTTTTCAGGAGGCAACTGGGCTTTCTTGTTTTTCTTTGAAGACTTTCGTTTCTCATCCAAGAAGGTTCTTCTGCTCTGGCTTCCATTCCCCATCATCCAATCAGAGCTCATCTTACGGCCACCATCAAGCCCAACACGTCTGCTGTTAAGCGATTGATTGAGTTTTGCCACTTTTTGCGACCTTTCTTGCCTCCGTCGTTAAAGTGAATTGCTGTGGTGGATAAGTCAGCGACCTCATGGTTAAGCAAATCTGGCTTCCCTCCCTTGACTCGGCTCATCAGGAAGGTGCAAAAGGGGATCCCGTGATCTTGGGACACTGTGACCATCCTAAATAGGAACCAGTGGCGGTAATTTTGATCCCATGATCATGGGAAATGCTCCAAGAGTCGTAACTCTGAAAAACGGTCATAAGTCACCTTTTTCAGTGCCATTATAACTTTGAGCAGTCGCTAAACGAACTATTGTAAGCAGTGGTGGGATTAAAATAATTTCACAACTGGTTCTCTGTCCTAATGATTTCCTCCAACCAGTTCACCAAATGGCTCAGAAAGTTAACAACCAGTTCTGTGATGACCCAAAGGGCGTGGCACAAAGGCAACACAGTCAGATAACCAATAAGAGTCCCTTTATTATGTCCAACTTTGCTCCCAATGTCCAGGTTACCTTCTGGCTGGAGAAAAACTCCCCAGGAACAGCCTGACTGCAGAAAATTAAGTCCAAAACATGGTCAACACAAACTATAACTTAAAGTCCAAACAAAGCAAACTGAGGTAATGAGTTTGGCAGGGCAGGAGAAGGAATTCCAGACGTGAAGGCACAGCAAAACTCACACAGTTGGGAAGATGCCAGGAACACAGATAAGCCACGACAACACAGGAAAAGTCACATTTGCTCCCAGCAGCTTCCATGATCTGCATTCAGTTCTTATACACTTTCATCCCAGGTGTGGCTAATGAAGGGAATCAGGTCCCTTTCCTCCCCATAAGCCACGCAACCCACGTTGCACCTTTCTCAGTTCCTCCCTGCTTGCCCTAGGATGAAGAGGGGTGGTCTGGGTCTTCCTCTGAACTCCCTCTCCCTTGTTCTACCTCTCCCTGCTCTGCCCAGCTGGACTTTGCCCTTCCCCAGCCCCTTCCACAGCCAACAGAGCCACACTCCTGCCAGCTGTCCGTCCTCCTTCAGATTCAGACTCTGACATGGGCATGACAGGTTCTCCAGTGATACAAACCGCTGAATCCCAACACTGAAGTCGAGGAGCACCTAAACATGATTGTCCTTCCCTGTTCTTCTCTGATCTTTTCACCTGGCCTTCCTCCTGCCTCTCACCCCATCTTCTCTTTTTCCTTGTCTTGCTCCAGACTGGTGGAAGAATTCATGCTGCTGGCCAACATGGCGGTGGCCCATCAGATTACCGCTCCTTTCCCACCCGAGCCCTCCTGCGCCGGCATCCCACCGCAGAGCAAGATGCTCCACCGACCTCATGGCCTTTTGCAACCAGATGGGCCTGGAGACTGCAGCAGTGCCGCACCTTGCACGTGAGTAAACGTCAGGAGCCTGAGGGGGAAAAATACTTCTGGTTCCAAGGGGGAGGCTCAGATGGGCTCCTGCTGCATTGAGCCAAGATCTGGACGACGTTTTCCCCCCACGGAATCGGCTCTGTAAGGAAAGGAAGGGAGGAACTGGGGGGTCCACGATGCTCTCTGAGCTTGGATGATTTCTTGCAGACATTTCATTGCCTATCTGTGTAACATCATCAGTGCTAGAAAGGAGTGGGTTTGCAGAGGGATCAGGAGGAGGAGGAGGAGGAGGAGGAGGAGAATGACTGGGATCCTTGATGCTGTCAGAGCTTGGTGGTTTTTTTGAAGATGTTTCATGGCTCAGCTAGGTCAGTGCTGGAAGGGAGTTGGGTTTACAAGGAGAAAGAGGAAGGCAGTGGGAGGAGGATGGCAATGGTGCATCCTTGGTGCTCTCTGAGCTTAGTTGTCTCCTTGCACAAATGGCCTATCTGAGTAAAATGGGTATTGTTTACTTTTAGTGCTCATTTCTCGCCAAGCAATGTTTGCTCCATTCCTAGTTCCCGTGTCTGTTTTTCTCTCGTTCTCCCAGAAAAGCCTGAATGAAACTTTGGGAATGACCAATACAGCGATGCGAGGAAGGAGGTGCTGACCAACATGTTCTCCCCCCATGCAGGTAGGGAAGAGGGGCCACCCCAAAGAACCCCTCCCGGCCCAGTTGGGGTCTTGCAATGCAGGCTGTAGAGGCTGCCTGTAAAGCAGAAGTGAGCTTCAAACAACGTAGCAGCTGCTTGTCTGCTTGGTTGCGTGGTGGGGCGTGGCCTAGTTGGCCTCCTGTGCCACGATGGGGTGTGTGTTTTCTCCTCCCTGGGCTCCAGAACCGCCTCCCGGGCTCTGGGGTTCTCTGGAAACCGCAACAGGCCCATTTCTGGCCTTCCAACTTCCGGGAAGTAAGGTCCATTTGTCACCCTCCCCAAGCCTTCGCATGGGATCCAGAACGGGCCCATGGAGACTCCTGGGAGGGGCAGGCGGACCCGCCAGTTGTTGTAACTACGGTTCGCTGAACCAGATGTGAAATTAACATCCGCTTTTTGCGAGCCAGTGCGAACTGGTAGCAGCTCATCCCTGCTCTAAAAACCACTCAGAGGTCTGGTTGGTGCAGAACCCAGTAGCCCCGAGTTAACTGGAAGGAGAGTTACATGATATAATAATTTTAAATTTCTTTTATTGATTGAATTTAAATTTTATTGATTAAATTTGAATTTATTTTATTTATATAAATTTGAATGTATTTTATTGAATTGATTACGTTTGAATCTATTTTATTTTATTCATTGCATTTAAATTTATTGTATTGATTAAATTTAAATGTATTTAATCAATTTAAATTTAATCAAAACAATAAATTTAAATGCATTTCTTAAATTTAAATGTATTTTATTTATTGAATTTAAATTTGTTTTGTTAAATTTACATTCGATTAATTAAATTTGGATTTTATTGACTGATTGCTTAAAGTTGAATTTTATTGATTAAATTTATTTTATTTATATGCATCTGAATTGGTTTTATTTTATTGATTAAATTTGAATTTATTTTATTTATATGCATTTGAATTTGTTTTATTTCATTGATTAAATTTGAATTTATTTTATTTATATGCATTTGAATTGGTTTTATTTCATTGATTAAATTTGAATTTGTTTTATTTATATGCATTTGAATTTGTTTTATTTCATTGATTAAATTTGAATTTATTTTATTTATATGCATTTGAATTTGTTTTATATTTATTAAGTTTGGATCTATTTTAGTTTATTCATTGAGCTTAAATTTATTTTAGTTTATTTATTGAATTTAAATTTAATTTTATTTATTAAATTTGTTTGCCACCCATCTCACCACAAGGGGGCCTAGGCTAATAGATTTCTGGTTTAGATATTACTTTAAGTTATAGAGCAGAAAGTGTCCAACCTTGGTAACTTTAAGGCAGTGGTGGGCTGCTGTTGGGTCAGACCAGCTCCCCGACCAGTAGTTATGACCACTGGCTGGGTCGTCCCCTGCTGCCCTGGTGTTATCCCATTCCATATATCTGGCTCACTCTCCCTGCCCACGCAGCCCAGTTGCTTTCTGTGCCTTGCCCTCTCTACTGACGGCAGCAGCTGCCACATGCAGGAAACCCCTTGTTTTTGCAGGGGGTGCGTGTTCTGCTAACATTTTCAACTGGTTGTTACAGTATGTGCAGCCCACCTCTGCTTTAAGACCTGTGGACTTCAAGATCAAGGGAGGTACTAATACCACTCTATAAAGCCTTAGTAAGACCTCACCTAGTGTTCTGCATCCAGTTTTGGTCACCACACTATAAAAAAGATGTTGAGACTCTAGAAAAGTGCAGAGAAGAGCAACCAGGATGATTAGGGGACTGGAGACTAAAAGCATTCGATGAACAGTTGCAGGAACTGGGCCTGGCTAGTCTAGGGAAGAGAAGGACCAGGGGAGACAGGAGAGCAGCCTTCCAATATTTGAGGGCTGCCCAGAAAGGAGGAGGGTCAAGCTATTCTCCAAAGCACCTGTAGGCCAGACAAGGAATAATGGATGGAAACTGAACAAGGAGAAATTTAACCTGGAAATAAGGAGAAACTTTCAGACAGTGAGAACAATCAACCCATGGAACAGAAGTTGCCTTCAGAAGTTGTGGGAGCTTCATCACTTGAGACCTTCAAGAAGAGATTGGATTCCTATTGTCAGAAATGGTGCAGGGTCTCCTGCTTGGGCAGGGGTTGGACTATGACCTATAAGGTCCCTTCCAACTCGGATTATCTGTTAAGATCAGTTAACTCCCAGAATTCCCCAGTTAAGATCAGTTAACTCCCAGAATTCCCAGACAGCCAGGCTGACATCTAGATCTCTTCCACATATGGAGAGAGCTCGAGTATCTCTTCCGCACCAACTCCTGCTCCTTGCTAAAAATTTGCAGCTTCTTTCACCGTCAGCCATGCCAGAAACACCTCCACCTTCTTTCCCCGTCTCGTTGGTGGTGGCTTCTGATCTCTCCCTCCTCCTTGCAGATGGCGGTCTATTTCTGCACTGGC
>SOZL01000567.1:38279-74927 GCA_009733165.1 Naja naja | reverse complement strand
TTCATATCTCAGGCGGGACTAGAATCACCATCTCTAGTGATTGGCGCAAAGTCACCCAGCTGGCTTTCATATCTAAGGCGGGACTAGAACTCACCATCTCCTAGTGATTGGCCCCAAGTCACCCAGCTGGCTTTCATATCTAAGGCGGGACTAAAACTCCCCATCTCTCGGTGATTGGCTGAAAGTCATCCAGTCGTCTTTCATGCCTTGACCTCAGAAGGTCGCCAAAGGAGATTATATGACCCCGGGACCAAAATTTATGCTGCTAAGCGAGACGCCGGTTTAGAGAATTTTGCCCCACCTTTCTTGAGCCAGTTGTTAAGCGAATTGCTTCAGTTCTTAAATTAGTAAGATGGTCATTAAAGTGAATCTTGCTGCCCCCATTGAACTAGGCTTCTTTAGAAGGTCACAAAAGATGATCACGTGACCCCGGGAGGCTGCGATCGTCATAAATACGAGCCAGTGTCCAAGCATCAGAATTTTCATCCCGTGACTGCGGGTATTGCTGCGATGGTTGTTAAGTGTGACAACCGCTCCTAAGTCAACTTACCTGTAGATGCAGGCTGTGTGTCGGCCTTTTGATTCTGGTCTGAAGGGACCATTGCGGGAGCTTTGGCAAACCTGAAGTTTGCTCTGCCCCGTATTTAATTGATTAATATTTATTAATAATATTAATAAGTAGGCAGGAGACTTCTCTCAATGAATCTTACCAAAAGGAGGGTGCAAAATATATTTCACCTCCTTGTTTGATTTTTTTTTTCTTCCCCTGCTGGGACAGCTTTTCTTTTTTGGTGATCCAATGAGATTCATTTCTGTTTGTCTTCCTGTCCACCGGCTGGAAAGGCAGTCGGGATGATTTAATAATCCTTCATTGCTTGGGGCGGCAATATCTCTTACTCGGAGCTGGAGATGCAGCGGATGCATCCCGTCGATGGAAGAACCAGGGTGGGTTGACGTGGTTCAGAGGCGAGGAGAACTCTCGCCCTGGAGTTAAAAATTGTTCCGACCGGCCTTCGTGGAAGCAAGAAATGGACTCCCACAAAGAACCCCCCTCTTTATTTACACCTTGGGAATTAACGACCTTCACCAACAGAAAGTCCAGGCAAGAGTCCTGCAAGGAGCTACTAAGTGAAGCAATAGTCCTTATCCACTCATTAAGATAAATGTAAGGTGAGTTTCCAGCCCAGCCTGGAGGCTGCAAATTAAGTCAGAAAATAGAGAAACACCGAGTTCTGGCAAGGCAGTCTTTGTCGCGCAAAACACACAAGGAATAAACTTTCCAACAACGCGAATGGTTGTCTGCGACAACCAAACCACTCATCTTTCCTCCTATTTATTCCTCAGCCAGGGAGGGACCAGTCTGTTTTGCTTCCCGAGCCGGCTCGTTGTCCTCTGTTGTTCTCCTCTCCTGACAGCTCTGTGCATACGTGCATCTGGAACAGGCCCCAGCTGCTCCTCCTCCTTGCTCATCTCTGACTCTCTCTCCAATGGCTGGGAAATGCTGGACGGCCCTGGCTCTATCTTCAGGTCCGACGCTGAGCGCCCATCAGAGCCTTCCCAGGCTCCAGAACTGGCCCCAGTTCTTCCCCAGGCTCCTCATCCTCATCAACCAAGAATTCATGGCATTGTAGACCAGGTGGAACTTGATAGTAATGATTTTTCTCAATCACTTAAACTCGGTTTCGGTGAGAATGACGTGGCTCAGCCGGTAACCGCTGTTCTTTTTTGTTTATCACAAGTATATCATGTTTTCTTCTGTTACAGTTCTGGATTTTAATATAAGGTGATAAAGGGCACTAAAGCCATCAAAATGCAATCATCAGTTGAGTCATCATATAAAAGTTAATGAACCATGCTGTTCTCTATTTTTTTGCCCCACCAGTAATCCTTTATCTTAATGGGGCAAAAGGCCCAGCATGTGCACAAACATAAAAATACACGGGGAAGTAAAACAGACAACTTGGAATAGTGTTTCAATCAGAATATTTATTTATTTGGATTTATATGCCGCCCCATCTCTGGGTGGGGGACTCGGGGCGGCTCACAGAAGGATATACATACAGATAAATAAAAATATTAATCACATCCAAATATATACTAAAATACTCCAATTAAAACCCGATTAAAACCCCAATCCCTCTCAATCCAGGCCGGCCTGTAAAAACAGCCAGGTCTTCAGATCGCGGCGGAAGGAACGAAGGTCAGGGGCCAACCGCAGCTCCAGGGGCAGCTGGTTCCAAAGAGTGGGCGCCCCCACAGAGAAGGCCCTCCCCCCGGGGAACCGCCAACCGACATTGTCTGGCCGACAGTACCCCCAGGAGCGCCTGCCTGTGAAAGCGTACTGGGCAATTGGACCTTGATGCTGGTAGGGGGCGCTCCTGCAAGTACCCCAGACCCAAGCCATGAAGGGCTTTATAGACTAGAGCTGGAAGGAATCTTGGAGGTCATCTAGTCCAGCCCCCTGCTCAAGCAGGAGACCCTACACAATTTCAGACAAGTGACCATCCAGTCTCTTCAGTGATAGAAGCACCTACAACTTCTGGAGTTAAGCTGTTCCACCTTTAATGGACCTCACTTGTCAGGACATTTCTGCTTAACTCTTAGGTTGCTTCATTCCTGTTTTATTATTATTACATTATTATTATTATTATTATTATTATTATTATTATTATTACATTTATATGCCGCCCTTCTCCGAGACTCAGGGCTGCTTACAATTTTGGGATACAACCCAGTGTGCTCAGCAATAGCCCTCATTCCATTGTATATGCCTGCTTATTACTAAGCGGCATTTTTACAAAGTCAGCTTATTGCCCCCAACAATCTTGGCTCCTCAATTTACCTACCCCGAGAGGATGGAAGGCTGAGTCAACCTTGAGCCTGGTGGGATTCGAGCCTACAGCAGTTGTAGGCAGTTGGAACTTAAGTGCAGGCAATTAACAGCCTGAGCCACCAAGGCCCTTTTGCTTCTTGTCCTGCCTTCAGATGCTTTGAATAATAATTTGACGCCACCCCCTCCTCTTCTTTGTGGCAGCCCCTCAAATAGTGTTATCATGCCCCCCCCCCTAGTTTTTCTTTCTTCTCTAGACTGGCCAAACCCAACTTCAAACCCAGCCTTTCTTCATATGTTTTAATCTCCAGGCCTTTAATCATCTTAGTTGCTCTTCTTTCCACCTTTTCCAAGGTCTCAACACCTTTTTTTTTGTAATATGGTGACCCAAACTGGATGCGGTGCTCCAGGTGTGGCCTTACTAAGGCTTTAAAAAGTGGTACTAATACTTCAGCTGATTTTGAAACTATGCCCCTGTTTATACAACTAAGGATTGTATTAGCTTTTTTGGCTGCTGCCACACACGGCTGGCTCATATTTAAGTGATCATCCATCAAGCTTCCTTTTATAGTTACTGTTTTGGAGCCAGGTTTCACCTAATCTGTATTTGTAACTTTGGTTTGTTTTTTCTTCTTTTTTCTCCACATTCAATTTCATTTTGTTGGATAGAGGGCCCATTGTTCCAGTCTGTCAAGAGCTTTTGGGATCCTGGGCTTGTCTTCCCGGGGTGTAGGCTGTTCCTGCCTCGGGAATTCTGGGAATTGAAGTCCACTCTTCTTAAAATTGCCAGAAACTTCGTTCTAAATGACCACTTCACCCCTGACGGCAGGGAACTTGTGAATTGGGCACCCTGTGTCCTCTTGGCAGCCATCTTTGTTTGCTTGTTTGCTTTGTGAGTACACCCACAACAGGCTGTCATAATTTCCAGATGGGCTCAGGGGCCTCTAAAATGTTGGGGACCTTAGAGCATAAGATGAGCTATAAAGGCACATCCTTCTTTGCCATCTGTCTTTGGAGCGCCTAATGCAGCTGGAAACCTGAGCAGGTTCACATGACCAATTTTGTGGGATCTCATACAGAGGAAAGTCCAAAATGGGGAACAACGCTGCCACCCAGTGGTGGTTCCATTGCATAGCATCAGCTTTAAGAATTCTTCTTCTTCTTCTTCTTCTTCTTCTTCTTCTTCTTCTTCTTCTTCTTCTTCTTCTTCTTCTTCTTCTTCTTCTTCCTCCTCCTCCTCCTCCTCCTCCTCCTCCTCCCTCCTCCTCTTCCTCTCTCTCTCTATAATTATAGAATAGATAGAAGATAGAATTTTTATGGGCCAAGTGTGATTGGACACACAAGGAATTTGTCTTGGTGCATAAGCTCTCAGTATACATAAAAAGAAAGATACATTGTCAAGAGTCAGGATCTTGACGAATGTATCTTTTATGTATATATTACTATATTTTATATATTATTATATTTTTTATTTATTTATACATCTCGAGCAATTTCAACCAAACTTGGTACACAGATGACTTACCCTCTGGAAACAAATACTGTGGGAGTAAGACAACCCTAACACCCCTCGTGGGGGTGGGGGTGCCTTAAAATGGCTTCTGCCATGGTAACAGCTTCACAGGGCTCCCTCTTGTGGAGGAATAGAAGAATTGCAATGCTGCGCGACAGACAGTACAACAGCGTGAGTCCCGACTACAGGATTTTCTTGTCTAATACAGGATTGGGATAAATAAATACCCGGGCAATGCCGGGTTATCGGCTAGTTTTACATATAACGGAGAATGTTCCTGGACATTCTCAGCCACCCAGGTAATGGTTGTCCCAAAGATGCTTTTTCAGGAGGCAACTGGGCTTTCTTGTTTTTCTTTGAAGACTTTCGCTTCTCATCCAAGAAGGTTCTTCTGCTCTGGCTTCCATTCCCCATCATCCAATCAGAGCTCATCTTACGGCCACCATCAAGCCCAACACGTCTGCTGTTAAGCGATTGATTGAGTTTTGCCACTTTTTGCGACCTTTCTTGCCTCCGTCGTTAAAGTGAATTGCTGTGGTGGATAAGTCAGCGACCTCATGGTTAAGCAAATCTGGCTTCCCTCCCCTTGACTTCGCTCATCAGGAAGGTCGCAAAAGGGGATCCCGTGATCTTGGGACACTGTGACCGTCCTAAATAGGAACCAGTGGCCGGGCGAATTTTGATCCCATGATCATGGGAAATGCTCCAAGAGTCGTAACTCTGAAAAACGGTCATAAGTCACCTTTTTCAGTGCCATTATAACTTTGAGCAGTCGCTAAACGAACTATTGTAAGCAGTGGTGGGATTAAAATAATTTCACAACTGGTTCTCTGTCCTAATGATTTCCTCCAACAACCAGTTCACCAAATGGCTCAGAAAGTTAACAACCAGTTCTGTGATGACCCAAAGGGGCGTGGCACAAAGGCAACACAGTCAGATAACCAATAAGAGTCCCTTTATTATGTCCAACTTTGCTCCCAATGTCCAGGTTACCTTCTGGCTGGAGAAAAACTCCCCCAGGAACAGCCTTTGACTGCAGAAAATTAAGTCCAAAACATGGTCAACACAAACTATAACTTAAAGTCCAAACAAAGCAAACTGAGGTAATGAGTTTGGCAGGGCAGGAGAAGGAATTCCAGACGTGAAGGCACAGCAAAACTCACACAGTTGGGAAGATGCCAGGAACACAGATAAGCCACGACAACACAGGAAAAGTCACATTTGCTCCCAGCAGCTTCCGCAGTCAGCATTCAGTTCTTATACACTTTCATCCCAGGTGTGGCTAATGAAGGGAATCAGGTCCCTTTCCTCCCCATAAGCCACACAACCCACGTTGCACCTTTCTCAGTTCCTCCCTGCTTGCCCTAGAATGAAGAGGGGGTGGGCCTGGGTCTTCCTCTGAACTCTTGTTCTCCCCTTGTTCTACCTCTCCCTGCTCTGCCTAGCTGGACTTTGCCCTTCCACAGCCCCTTCCACAGCCAACAGAGCCACATTCCCGCTCCCTGCCAGCTGTCCGCCTTCCTCCTTCAGATTCAGACTCTGACATGGGCATGACAGGTTCTCCCGAAGTGATACGAACCGGCTGAATCCCAACACCGATTGTAAGTCGAGGAGCACCTAAATACGTGATTGTCCTTCCCTGTTCTTCTCTGATCTTTTCACCTGGCCTTCCTCCCTGCCTCTCACCCCATCTTCTCTTTTTCCTTGTCTTGCTCCAGACTGGTGGAAGAATTCATGCTGCTGGCCAACATGGCGGTGGCCCATCAGATTTACCGCTCCTTTCCCACCCGAGCCCTCCTGCGCCGGCATCCCCCACCGCAGAGCAAGATGCTCCACGACCTCATGGCCTTTTGCAACCAGATGGGCCTGGAGATCGACTGCAGCAGTGCCGGCACCTTGCACGTGAGTAAACGTCAGGAGCCTGAGGGGAGAAAATACTTCTGGTTCCAAGGGGGAGGCTCAGATGGGCTCCTGCTGCATTGAGCCAAGATCTGGACGACGTTTTCCCCCCACGGAATCGGCTCTGTAAGGAAAGGAAGGGAGGAACTGTGGGGTCCACGATGCTCTCTGAGCTTGGATGATTTCTTGCAGACGTTTCATTGCCTATCTGTGTAACATCATCAGTGCTAGAAAGGAGTGGGTTTGCAGAGGGATCAGGAGGAGGAGGAGGAGGAGGAGGAGAATGACTGTGGGATCCTTGATGCTGTCAGAGCTTGGTGGTTTTTTTGAAGATGTTTCATGGCTCAGCTAGGTCAGTGCTGGAAGGGAGTTTGGGTTTGCAAGGAGAAAGAGGAAGGCAGTGGGAGGAGGATGGCAATGGTGCATCCTTGGTGCGCTCTGAGCTTAGTTGTCTCCTTGCACAAATGGCCTATCTGAGTAAAATGGGTATTGTTTACTTTTAGTGCTCATTTCTCGCCAAGCAATGTTTGCTCCATTCCTAGTTCCCGTGTCTGTTTTTCTCTCGTTCTCCCAGAAAAGCCTGAATGAAACTTTTGGGAATGACCAATACAGCGATGCGAGGAAGGAGGTGCTGACCAACATGTTCTCCCGCCCCATGCAGGTAGGGAAGAGGGGGCCACCCCAAAGAACCCCTCCCGGCCCAGTTGGGGTCTTGCAATGCAGGCTGTAGAGGCTGCCTGTAAATCAGAAGTGAGCTTCAAACAACGTAGCAGCTGCTTGTCTGCTTGGTTGCGTGGTGGGCGTGGCCTAGTTGGCCTCCTGTGCCACGATGGGGTGTGTGTTTTCTCCCTCCCTGGGCTCCAGAACCGGCCTCCCCGGGCTCTGGGGGTTCTCTGGAAACCGACAACAGGCCCATTTCTGGCCTTCCCGAACTTCCGGGAAGTAAGGTCCATTTGTCACCCTCCCCAAGCCTTCGCATGGGATCCAGAACGGGCCACATGGAGACTCCTGGGAGGGGCAGGCGGGACCCGCCAGTTGTTGTAACTACCGGTTCGCTGAACCAGATGTGAAATTAACATCCGTTTCTTGCGAGCCAGTGCGAACTGGTAGCAGCTCATCCCTGCTCTAAAAACCACTCAGAGGTCTGGTTGGTGCAGAACCCAGTAGCCCCGAGTTAACTGGAAGGAGAGTTACATGATATAATAATTTTAAATTTCTTTTATTGATTGAATTTAAATTTTATTGATTAAATTTGAATTTATTTTATTTATATAAATTTGAATGTATTTTATTGAATTGGTTAAGTTTGAATCTATTTTATTTTATTCATTGCATTTAAATCTATTGTATTGATTAAATTTAAATGTATTAATCAATTTAAATTTAATCAAAACAATAAATTTAAATGTATTTCTTACATTTAAATGTATTTTATTTATTGAATTTAAATTTGTTTTGTTAAATTTACATTCGATTAATTAAATTTGGATTTTATTGATTGATTGCTTAAAGTTGAATTTTATTGATTAAATTTATTTTATTTATATGCATCTGAATTGGTTTTATTTTATTGATTAAATCTGAATTTATTTTATTTATATGCATTTGAATTTGTTTTATTTCATTGATTAAATTTGAATTTATTTTATTTATATGCATTTGAATTGGTTTTATTTCATTGATTAAATTTGAATTTATTTTATTTATATGCATTTGAATTTGTTTTATTTTATTGATTAAATTTGAATTTATTTTATTTATATGCATTTGAATTTGTTTTATATTTATTAAGTTTGGATCTATTTTAGTTTATTCATTGAGCTTAAATTTATTTTAGTTTATTTATTGAATTTAAATTTAATTTTATTTATTAAATTTGTTTGCCACCCATCTCACCACAAGGGGGCCTAGGCTAATAGATTTCTGGTTTAGATATTACTTTAAGTTATAGAGCAGAAAGTGTCCAACCTTGGTAACTTTAAGACAGTGGTGGGCTGCTGTTGGGTCAGACCAGCTCCCCCGTACCAGTAGTTATGACCACTGGCTGGGTTCGTACCCCCTGCCCTGGTGTTATCCCATTCCATATATCTGGCTCACTCTCCCTGCCCACACAGCCCAGTTGCTTTCTGTGCCTTGCCCTCTCTACTGACGGCAGCTGCCACATGCAGGAAACCCCCTTGTTTTTGCAGGGGGTGCGTGTTCATGCTAACATTTTCGCCGAACTGGTTGTTACAGTATGTGCAGCCCACCTCTGCTTTAAGACCTGTGGACTTCAAGATCAAGGGAGGTACTAATACCACTCTATAAAGCCTTAGTAAGACCTCACCTAGTGTTCTGCATCCAGTTTTGGTCACCACATTATAAAAAAGATGTTGAGACTCTAGAAAAAGTGCAGAGAAGAGCAACCAGGATGATTAGGGGACTGGAGACTAAAACATACGATGAACAGTTGCAGGAACTGGGCCTGGCTAGTCTAGGGAAGAGAAGGACCAGGGGAGACAGGAGAGCAGCCTTCCAATATTTGAGGGGCTGCCCCAGAAAGGAGGAGGGGGTCAAGCTATTCTCCAAAGCACCTGTAGGCCAGACAAGGAATAATGGATGGAAACTGAACAAGGAGAAATTTAACCTGGAAATAAGGAGAAACTTTCAGACAGTGAGAACAATCAACCCATGGAACAGAAGTTGCCTTCAGAAGTTGTGGGAGCTTCATCACTTGAGACCTTCAAGAAGAGATTGGATTCCTATTGTCAGAAATGGTGCAGGGTCTCCTGCTTGGGCAGGGGGTTGGACTAGATGACCTATAAGGTCCCTTCCAACTCTGATTATCTGTTAAGATCAGTTAACTCCCAGAATTCCCCAGACAGCCAGGCTGACATCTAGATCTCTTCCACGTATGGAGAGAGAGCTCCGAGTATCTCTTCCGCACCAACTCCTGCTCCTTGCTAAAAATTTGCAGCTTCTTTCACCGTCAGCCATGCCAGAAACACCTCCACCTTCTTTCCCCGTCTCGTTGGTGGTGGCTTCTGATCTCTCCCTCCTCCTTGCAGATGGCGGTCTATTTCTGCACTGGCGTGCTGAAGGACGAGAACCTCTTCCGACACTACGCCCTCAATGTGCCTCTCTACACCCACTTCACGTCGCCCATCCGCCGGTTTCCGGACATCATGGTGCACCGGCTTCTCTTGGCTTCTGGGTGAGTTTCTTAGGATGATGGGCCTGCTGGCTGGCTGATTGCCTTTAGGAAAGGATAGGGCAGGGGTATCCGACCTTGGCAACTTTAAGATCTGTGGACTTCAACTCCCAGAATTCCCCAGCCAGCCATGCTGGCTGGGGAATTCTGGGAGTTGAAGTCCACAAGTCTTAAAAATTGCCAAGGTCAGGCACTCCTGGGGTAGAGTGTCCTTCCTCAACTTAGCACCCTCCAGGTGGTCCCAGACTACAGCACCCATCATTCTTAGCCTGGCTTTGGGGAAGTCTGTGGTTGAGGGAAATTTGGGGACTGGATCTCCTACTCTGACAGATAAGACCGTAAAGATCCTGATAGTATCACTGGATAGATTACTAGATTCCAGCCAGCCATGCAACTGTGAGCAGGCTGGGGAAAGCCATTCATTCATTCATTCATTCATTCATTCATTCATTCATCCATCCATCCATCCATCCATCCATCCATCCATCCCATGAGAGAGAGGGAGGGAGAGAGAGAGACTGGCCCGAAGTCACCCAGCCAGCTTTCATGCCTAATATGGGACTAGAACTCACTCTCTCCTGGTGACTGGCCAAAAGTCACCCAGCTAGTGTTCCTGCCTAATATGGGGCTAGAAGTCCTATATCTAGTTCAAAAGTAGAACTAGAACTCACTCTCTCCTGGTGACTGGCCCAAAATCACCCAGCTAGCTTTCCTGCCTAATATGGGACTAGAACTCCCAATCTCCTGGTGATGACCAAAAGTCAACCCAGCTGGCTTTCCTGCCTAATATGGGACTAGAACTCCCAATCTCCTGGTGATGACCAAAAGTCAACCCAGCTAGCTTTCCTGCCTAATATGGGACTAGAACTCCCAATCTCCTGGTGATGACCAAAAGTCAACCCAGCTGGCTTTCCTGCCTAATATGGGACTAGAACTCCCAATCTCCTGGTGATGACCAAAAGTCAACCCAGCTAGCTTTCCTGCCTAATATGGGACTAGAACTCCCAATCTCCTGGTGATGACCAAAAGTCAACCCAGCTGGCTTTCCTGCCTAATATGGGACTAGAACTCCCAATCTCCTGGTGATGACCAAAAGTCAACCCAGCTGGCTTTCCTGCCTAATATGGGACTAGAACTCCCAATCTCCTGGTGATGACCAAAAGTCAACCCAGCTAGCTTTCCTGCCTAATATGGGACTAGAACTCCCAATCTCCTGGTGATGACCAAAAGTCAACCCAGCTGGCTTTCCTGCCTAAGGCGGCACTAGAACTCCCAATCTCCTGGTGATTGGCCCAAAGTCACCCAGCTGTCTTTTGTGCCTGTTCCTTTTCCTGGACAACCAGACCCCTTCCTTGCATTCTATAAGCTGCAATGATCAGGTTCTTTCTGTAGGGCACGGAAGGATGGGAGGCTCTGCTCAGTACCTGCCACCCCATGGAAACAGGGTGGGGTGAGGGGTCAGGTGTCTTCCCCAGACTTCTTCCAACCAGAAGGTGTCTCTTTTTCAAGGGCTGGGTCCTGCCCCACAGATGGAGGAGGCCGAGATACAGAAGCAAGCAGAGCATTGCAACGACCGGAAGATGGCTTCCAAGCGGGTGCAGGAACTGAGCGTCGATCTCTTCTTTGCCGTTTTTGTCAAGGTGGGGGGTTCAAGGCCATTCGGGATCCCGGGGGGAGGGACAGGCACAGGGTGGGTGGTGGGTGGGGGTGAGCTCTTAAAATCAGTCAGGTGGTGTTGTGTTTGTAGAGCCTCCACCCCATCTGCCGGAAGAAACATTGCATTTTTTTCTTTCATCGATTCAGCAGCCGGTCCTCGACTTAGGACCACAACTGAGTCCAACATTTCCGTCGTTGAAGGAGGCATGTGTTCAGATGACCGGTGCCCCATTTTATGACCTTTCCCAGCCACTGCCGCTAAGCGAATCACTGTGGTTGTTAAGGGAGTCGCACGTTCGTGACTTTCCCCCATTGACTTTGTGTGTCAGAAGGTCACAAAAGGGCAAATAGGCAGCAATATAAATTCAATAAATAAATAAATAAAAGGGGATCACCTGACCTTACAGATTAACGGAGTTGGAAGGGATCTTGTAGGTCATCTAGTCCAACCCCCCCTCCAAAGCAGGAGACCCTACATCCATGATGGTGAACCTATGGCACGCATGCCACAGGTGGCATGCAAAGCCATTTGTGCGGACACACGAGTCCCAGGCAAACTTACCTCACTGCGTATGCGCATGCCTCCCAGCTAATTTTTGGTCTGTTTGAGGCCTTTTTCGGCCTCCCAGAGGCTCGAGGGAAGCCTCTGCAGCCTTTGGAGGCCGAAAACCAGGCCTGTTTCATCACTTCCTGTATTTCCGGAAATACAGGAAGTGACGAAACGGGCCCATTTTTCAGCCTACAAAGGCTACCGAGGCTTCCCTTGAGCCTCTGGGAGGCCAAAACAGGCCTCAAACGGGCCAAAAATCAGCTGAGAGGTGCAGTGCATGTAAGGGGGCAGCGGAGGTGGAGGGGGGAATTGCCCGCGCATGCGCAGGGGGGGTGGGGGTGCCCACACGCATTGCCTTTTGTGTGCTGGCACGCAAGCGCGCATGCAATTTTTGGCACAGGAGCCCAAAAAGGTTAGCCATCACTGCCCTCCACCATTTCTGACAAACGGCAGTCCAGTCACTTCTTGAAAGCCATAAGTTCATGCCAGGTGCCAAGCCTCTGAATTTTTGGTCATGGGACCATGGGGATGTGGCATTGGTCGTAAGTGTGAATAACGGTCATATAACGGTCATTTTTTTCAGTGCTAACTTTGGACGGCCACTAAATGAATGATTGTAAATTGAGGACTATCCAGGGGTGGGACGCAACCGGTTTAACAACCGGGTTAGGTGAGCGCGCGCTTCACTGTGCTGCACAAATCAGCTGAGCTAAAAAAAAAACCAGGGGCATATAGGACAGGAAAGGGCAGGGGCAGGTGGGCGTGGCTCATTGGCAATACTGGTTTGATAGAACCAGTGCAAACCGGTAGAATTCCACCACTTGGATGATCCATATAATAGAGTTTCTCAACTGAGCAACTTTTAAGATGGGTGGATTCAACTCTGGGCATGCTGTCTGCGAAATGCTGGGAGTCGAAGTCCACACGAGCTGCTTTAGGAATGCTGGGAGTCAAAGTCCGCATGAGCTGATTTAGGGATGCTGGGAGTTGAAGTCTGCACGAGCTGATTTAGCAATGCTGGGAGTTGAAGTCTTCATGAGCTGATTTAGCAATGCTGGGAGTTGAAGTCTACATGAGCTGATTTAGGAATGCTGGGAGTTGAAGTCCACATGAGCTGATTTAGGAATGCTGGGAGTTGGAGTCCACATGAGCTGATTTAGGAATGCTGGGAGTTGAAGTCTGCACGAGCTGATTTAGGAATGCTGGGAGTTGAAGTCTGCACGAGCTGATTTAGCAATGCTGGGAGTTGAAGTCTGCATGAGCTAATTTAGGAATGCTGGGAGTTGAAGTCCACATGAGCTGATTTAGGAATGCTGGGAGTTGGAGTCCACACGTCTTTAAAGTTGCTAAACAGTAAAACACTGATTCTCAAATGGGCCATAGGGGCGATTTTTCTCTTGGGGAAAAAAAACCCTATGAATTTTTCAATGAAAATATCAACAGAACTTATGACAGTTCATTTGGTGACCGTTCAAAGTTACGATGGCACTGAAAAAAGTGACTTAGAACCCATTTTTCACACTTACGACCATTTCAGCATCTCCATGGTCACATGATTAAAATTCACATGCTCGGCAACCGTCTCATATTTATGACAGTCACCGTGTCCCGGGGTCACGTGATCCCATTTTGCAACCTCTCTGGCCAGCAAAATCGATGGGGAAGCCAGATTCACTTGGCAACCATGTTCCTAATTTAACAACTGCAGTGATCCTTTTAATTCATTTATGCCGCCTTCGCTGAAGACTCAGGCTACAATTTTTTTTTGGAGCACAACCCAATGCGCTCAGCAATAGCCTCTTCCATGTATATGCCTGCTTATTACAAGCCCATTTTACAAGGTCAGCATTGCCCCCAACAATCTTGGTCCTCAGTTTACCTACCCCGAGAGGATGGAAGGCTGAGTCAACCTTGAGCCTGGTGGGATTCGAGCCTACAGTAATTGTAGACAGCTGGATCTTAAGAGCAGGCATTTAACAGCCTGAGCCACCAAAGCTCTTCCTTTAACCACAGCGGCAAGAAAAGTCATAATACAGGGCACACTCACTTAACAGACGTTACACCCCAGTGTTGTGGCCCGCTGACAGAGCTGGCAGCAGAGTCGGACAGTAGTGAGGAGGTTGGGGAGGAACCTGGGCCAGGTCTGGAGGCTGAGGAAGGTCCAGATGAGGGCTCTGCATCAGAGACAGGGATGGGGCCAGGGTAGGCTGGCAGTCAGCAGCTGCCTTTGGGTTCAGACAGAAGTGAGGCGGGGGAGCTTCTGGAACTGCTTCCCAGCCTGCACATGCGCAGGGCTACCAGAAGACCAGAACAATTGAGAAAGCAGGGTCAACTCAGGAGTAAGGCCACACCTCGGAGATGATTGGCCCCTTCCATGGGACATCAAAGAGGAATGAACGGGATGTGAGCTTTTGCAGGAAGCAACTAGTTCGTCTGGTCGATTCAAGCTTTGAAAAGTTGTGTCTGACTCTGGGTCAAGTTTGGCCTTGCCCTGCGCCTGGCAATTAGTTCTCTGGCCGCTTCCCAAGTGCAACAAGGTGGGTGTTTATCAACTTTCCCCTGAAAGACTGTTTGTGAAGCCTGGCTGGCTGTGAATTGTGAATGAATGTAATTCACAGCCGTGGAAATAAAAAGAGGTTTTGCCGGAACTTAAGATTGTGTTTTATGCTTTCTAAGGAAGCCTAGGTCAGAAAACCCGGCAACAATAAATGTGTGGTCATAACTCGAGGACTCACCATAAAAGCAAGGTGCCTTCAGCTCTGATCTAAGGTCGTTGGAGATCTATTCCTGCTCCTTGATTCTTGGGCTTCGATCCAAGCCAGGCCCTCCGATTATTTGTCTTCTTTCCAAGCTTCGCATGACAGTTTGGCACGTTTAGGAGGCTTGGATGGGAACCAGATTCAAATCTCCGGGTGGAAGGAAGGGGCTGCTCCGCTTTGCTCATCCCTCCCTCTTTCTGTGCACCCCTCCCCCAATGTTGTGTCTTGTAGGAGTGTGGACCGCTGGAGTCAGAGGCCATGGTGATGGGTGTCCTGAGCGAGGCCTTTGACGTGCTGGTGCTACGATTCGGAGTCCAGAAGCGCATTTATTGCAACGTGAGTCCGTGCGATTCCGGGGATGGCAAGACGGATCTGAGAATTACCTGGCCAAACCCATTTACATTTTTTTAAGTCTTTCAATGCTGGAAAGTCCTTGACTTACAACAGTTTATTTATTTATTTAATTTATTTAATTTATTTAATTTATATATTAATTTATATTTAATTTATATTTAATTTATTTAATTTATATTGCCACCTATTCACCCATGGCGACTTGAGACGGCTTACAGAATGTAAAACCATATTTAAAATTAAAAAAAAACAATAAAAACTAACAAAAAGAATCAAATAAATTAATAAAGTACAATAGAACAAAATCTGGGGAAAATAAATAAATAAATAAATAAAATCCCCCCAACTCCCACCCCTGTCCCGACAACAACAGATCACCCGAGCCATCTGATGGGCTCCATCCCGCTCTGGGTTCCCCAGGCCTGCTGACAGAACCAGGTCTTCAGCGCCTTCCGGAAGAGTGTTAGAGTGGCGGCCATTTTAATCTCTGAGGGGAATGAGGTTCCAGAGAGAGGGAGCCACCATGGAGAAGGCCCTTTTTCTGGGTCCCACCAGGTGTATCTCGCTCAGGGATGGGACCCCGAACATTTCCTGCTTCCCCGCTCTGATGGGTCAGGTAGATGTGACAGGCAAGAGACGATTCCCTCAGATCTTCTGGTCCCAAGCCATGAAGGGCTTTAAAGGGGACAACCAGCACACCTCGAATTGCAAGGTGACTGTTTTACAAACAGCACTGAAAAAAAGTGACTTACGGCCGATATTCACCCTTACGGACGTTGTAGCATCCCCATGGTGACGTGATCAGAATTCAAACGCTTTGGCAACCGGCTGCTATTTATGTCAGGGTCATGCAAAGGTCACCTTTTTGTGACCTTCGGACAAGCCAAATCCATGGGAATTCCCTTTACAACGGTGTTACTCGCTTAAGAACTGCAGCCTTTGTCGCCTCCTCGTGGTCACGTGATCCAAATTCAGAGGCTTGGCCACTGCCTCATAGTTATGACGGTCGCAGCGTCCCCTTTGGCGACCTTCTGACCAGCAAAGTCAATGGGGGGAAGCCAGAGTCGTTTCACGACCGTGTGATTAACTTAACAAAAACAGTGATTCACTTAACAACCGTGGTGAGAAAGGTCATAAAAAGGGGAAAATGTGTCTACTCAGCAGCAGAGAAATTGGGGGGGGGGTTTCCACCTGGTGGGGAAATCTCTCTCTCTCTTTCCTCAAAGTTGTATCCTCCTTTAGCGTTTCCTCCCTGATAAAAACGTTTCCAGCAGCGGGCACTCTATACATGCTCTAGAAACCAAAACCCTGTCAGGTGTCAGTCCAGGTAGTTGTGGCTCACACTAAATGTGGTTCATTTCAAAAAGCTGACAGTGACAACGGCACTGAAAAAATGAGACTGTCGGGATCCGGCAGTGCCCCCATTTAAATCACGAGTGTTGTTAAGGGAGGTTTTTTTGCCCCATTTTGCAACCTTTCTTGCCCCGGGGGCTAAGTGAATCCCCGCAGTTGTTTAAGTGAGGAACATGGTCATTAAGCGAATCTGGCTTCCCGTTGACTTTGCTGGTCAAAGGTCGCAAAAAAGGGGATCACACAACCCCCTGGGACACTGCAACCGTCGTAAAATGTGTCAATAGCCAAGCATCTGAATTTTGATCACCTGACCACGGGAATGTTGCAACAGTCATAAGTGTGAATAAAGGCCCTAAGTCACTTTTTTTCCAGTGCTGTTGTAACTTTGAGCGGTCGCTAAAGGAACCATTGTAAGCTGAGGACTGTCTGTATTTTTAACCATCCTTTACCTAATGTTGGAGGTGTCAGGATTCTGGCAATTAAATCATGAGTCTCGAGCCAAACTTCCCAAACTTCAAAAGGATTTATTGGGAGTTAACATGTCCAGCACTGCCTGGGTGCAGCCAACTCTGAGGCACATCATTCATTTTCATACTTGACCCTGGTTTTCCCCAACCCCCTGGGTGTATTGTAATTCATATTCTCCAATGGGACACATCCATAGCCAAGACTCATCAATCATGCTCTCCAGTTAGAATTTTGCAAGGCAGAAACTTCAGTCTCCTAATTACTATCTTTGAAAACTATTTATGGAATGCACTTCGGTTCCAAGCTGCCGCACTGCTCTTTCAAACTCCTTTCCCCCCTCCCTTTCTGTTGGCAACTCTAAGAAGACCATAGAAATATTTTATGAGTTGACAGAGACTTACAACTGTTTTTCACAGTTAGGACCGTTGCAGCCGCCTCATGATCACGGGATCAAAATTCAGAGGTTTGGCCATTGCCCCATATTTATGACAGTCGCCTTGTCCCCCCGGAGGGGGAAGGGAAGGAGGTCACGTGGTCCCCTTTTGCGACCTTCTGACAAGCAAAATCAAGGGCGGAGGCCGGATTCGCTTCACCACCGTTAAGAACGGCAGCGGTTCACTTAATAATGATGGCGAGAAAGGTCACAAAACAGGGCAAAACTCACTTAACTTTCTCGCCTAGCGGTGAAAATTGGGGGGGGGGTGTTTTTCAATGGTGGCCATAAGTCAAGGACTGCCTGCAATTCCCCAAGGACGAGAACATCTATGGGACCCAAGAGTGCCCGTCCTAAAAAGCAGAGGTCAGGCTGAGCTGAGATTACTCCATGAACAACGAAACGGATATTTAGAAATCTTCAAAAGAAAACAGGGAAATAAAGAATTTTGGCTTAGCGCCCCATCCCGCTCTTTCCGGCCTCATGCCCAGCGCTGCCGTCGGATCCCTGAGGACCAGCACATGGCCCGCTGCCTGCAAGTGGACGAAGCCCGCCAGGGCCGCCGAGTCCCGTCTCTGACAAGCGGAAATGAAATCCAATGTCTCCCTGCTGGATCATTCGGAGGGCAGCATTGCCTGCTTGGCAGGATCGCTCTGCTTTAACGACCGCGCTGGAATGGATAATGGGCCTGGTTTCTGCAACGGGCAGATGGAGGCACAGCCGGCACCGCCCAGCGCCCCAAACAGCTTAACGGAGAAGTCGAGGGAGGATGGCAGCACAGGGAACATAGCAGGTGGGAGCCAGTGGTGGATTGTACCAGTTTCCCTACCGGTTTGGGATCGCACGCTTGGCACGCACGAGCTCAGGCTCTCTGCCACGCCCAATCAGCTGCGAGGATAAAGATGTCAACTCATAAAATATTTCGATGGTCTTTTTATTTTTTTCCAAATTTTTTTTAATTTCAATCTGCATATGCACAACAATACATTAATAGTGTGGCATCAACATATCATACATTTTAGTATAGGCAAAATTAATAATGTCAATCATATCTCTCAATGCATATATGTCACATTAATTCATAATCCTTCAATGCTTATTTTCAACCTTTCAAAACTCTCTCCAAATGCCTACCACCATATCAGTTAAACATACCTAGTAATTCCATTATTTTTTTTTCCATGTTCTCCATGCTTTTATTTATTTTTTAAAATAAAAATTCTCATTTGGCAAGCAGTGTGGTTCCAGGTTTCACATCTCAATACAAACATGACATAGTTACCTGTTCATTGTATTTGTTTAGTTTCATATTGCATCATCCTTATTATTGTTAAATATTAAACTTATCTTATCCAATTCATGTTATATTAATACATTCTCATGTCTTATTTTACAATGTTATCTAACATTCTCATCTCATTTCTGTTGTCATTTCTCATATTACTTTTTTCTGTCACGTTGTCATTTTACCATCCTTATCTGTAAATATAGTGTTCCCTCTGTTAATAATTCGAGTAACCACCTTCACTCTACCTAATATCAAATCCCTATCTACTGTATAATACAAATATATATATTTTTCTCAGATTCAGATTACATTTCTCAAACACCTTATGAATCATCTGTACATTACAAAATACTTTTTCAATATATTCTTATACATCAACAACATATTACCCTGCGGAATCTCCTTCCTTATCCTTTTTTCCCACCCATTATCTCTCACTCTTTGGACCAATGCACTTTTTTCATTCTTGTTTGTTTCCTATTCCTCTGTTTCTGGTCCTTTCTCTTAATTCCTTTTTTCCCATTCTTATCTCCTCCATTTTCTATTCCAGTTATTAACTTTTCTCTCTCCCTCTTTTGATTTTTCTTTTGCCCTTCCTTTTTCTTCTTTTTCCCTCCATCCATTCTCTGAACCATTCTCCCTTTTATCATCCCATCGGACCACAAATTTTGAATTCTAATTCCTTTTTCCCCCTGCTTAAATAATTGTTGTTCGTTTTGTCCTTCAATGTTTTCTCCCCACAACAACAACCCTGTTAGGTGGATTGGCTGAAAGAGAATGATTGGCCCAAAGTCACCCAAATAGCTTTCCTGCCTAAAGCAGGACTAGAACTCACCGTCTCCTGGTGACTGGCCCAAAGTCACCCAGCCAGTTTTCATGCCTAAGACAGGATTAGAATTCACTGTCTCCTGATGATTGGACCAAAGTCACCCAGCCGGCTTTCATGCCAAAGGCAGATCTAGAATTCACAGCCACCTGGTAATTTGTCCAAAGTCACTCAGCCTTCTTTCAGGCCTAAAGCAGAACTAGAACTTCCAGCCCTCTGGTAATTGGTTCAAAGTCACTCAGCCTGCTTTCACACATAAGGCAGGACTAGAATTCACAGCCACCTGGTAATTTGTCCAAAGTCACTCAGCCTTCTTTCATGCCTAGACTAGAACTCACTGTCTAGACTAGAACTCTGCCAATAACGGCTTCCCAACGTCGCGTGCGCTCTCACAGACAGGGCCTCCTTGGGGTGCCGTCGGCCAGACAACGTCAGCTGGCGACCTCCAGGGGTAGGGCCTTTTCTGTGGGAGCACCCACCCTATGGAACCAGCTGCCCCTGGAGCTTCGGGTGGCTCCCGACCTCCGGTCCTTCTGGCGGGGCCTGAAAACATGGTTGTTCCAACTTGCCGGAGGAGGGGGATGGGGTTTTTAATTTGAATAGTGTTATTTTAATTCAGATTATTGGGTTTCATGTTTAATCTCTTTTTAAAATTGTACAGTATTTATATTTATATTGTTTTTATGATTGTACGCTGCCCCAAGTCCTTCGGGAGATGGGGCGGCATAGGAATCCAATAAAACTAAACTAAACTAACTCACCATCTCCTGGTGATTGGCCTAACTCTAGACTCACCTGGCTGGCTTATATTGGCAGAACTAGAACTCACCAATACCTGGTGATTGGCTCAGCCAGCTTTCATAGCTTCCTTCCTAGAGGCTTCTGAATGACCTCTGCAAGAAGCCAGTTCCTGGCCATCATGGGCCACCTTGGCCTCATCGATCTTTGCAGCTCGTGTTGGGGGCAGGTGCCCTGCGCAGAACTGGCACCGGCTGCCTCAATTGCCCGGCAAACTGGCAGTAGAGAAAACACTCCTTATCCTGAACCTCAACCCTGATAGCCTTTGATCCAAACGGCCCAGCCTGGCTGGCTTAGTTAGCGCCGGGATGAAAACCATATAATTTATTTACTTGTTTATTCAATTTACTGGCCTCCTATCTTGCCTCCTGGGGATAACCCTGGGCAGCTTACCATATTAAAAGACAAAACAATATAAATGAAAAGGTTACAAAATATGCAAAATATACAGGATGGGGTTTGAAAAGGCCTTCCGTACATGGACAGGAGTGTCTCTCATTTGGGGAGGGGGGATTCCTCTCAGCTTGGTGCCCCTCTGCATCCTGCCCCTCCCTGTTGACTGCATCTCCCATTCTGCTCCTCCCGTTGACTCCATCTCCCATTCTGCTCCTCCCATTGACTCCATCTCCCATTGCCTTGCAGGCTCTGCCGTTGGTGGGGTTCCAGTTTCAAAAAGTGGGGAAAAAGCCCCAGTTGTCGCTGGTGTGGGAACCGCAGAGCCCGGAGCAGGACGCCACGCGGCAGGTAACCTTGGCTCTGCCTCTCTCCTCCCCTTCACCCCACTTCCTACCTGGTTCTCCTGCACTCAGCATCGTCCTGAGCCAGGCCCGGGTGCCATGCAGTCAATGGACCAATGGCAGAGTTTCTCAGAGAACAGCCTTCCCCAGGTGTGACGGCACAAGTTACCAGAATTTACCAAGAATTGGATTGTGGTTTTTCCTGCCTCTGGTTTTGGCTCCTTGTCTAGATCCAACTTTAACCACTGCACTAAATACAGCACTCATTTGCAAGAGATTCTCTCTCTCTCTCTGTCTCAGTCTCTTTTTCTATGTTTCTCTCTCTCTGTGTTGTCTGTGTGTGTGTGTGTGTATGTGTGTGTCTCTCTCTGTCTCACTGTTTCTCTCTGTGTCTCTCTCTGTGTGTATCTCTGTGTGTGTGTGTGTGTCTGTCTGTCTCTGTCTCTCTCTCTCTCTCTGTGTCTCTCTCTCTGTATGCCTGTTCTCTCTCTCTCCCTCCAGTCTCTAGTGATTGGCCCAAAGTCACCCAACTGGCTTTCATACCTAAGGTGAGACTAGAACTCCCAATCTCCTGGTAATTAACCCAAAGTCTCCCAATTGGCTTTCATGCCTAAGGGGAGACTAGAACTCCCAATCTCCTGGTGATTAGCCCAAAGTCACCCAACTGGCTGTCATGACTAAAGTGAGACTAGAACCCCAATCTCCTGGTGATTGGCCCAAAGTCTCCCAACTTGCTTTCATGCCTAAGATGAGACTAGAACCCCAATCTCCTGGTGATTAGCCCAAAGTCACCCAACTGGCTGTCATGACTAAAGTGAGACTAGAACCCCAATCTCCTGGTGATTAGCCCAAAGTCACCCAACTGGCTGTCATGACTAAAGTGAGACTAGAACCCCCAATCTCCTGGTGATTGGCCCAAAGTCTCCCAACTTGCTTTCATGCCTAAGATGAGACTAGAACCCCCAATCTCCTGGTGATTAGCCCAAAGTCACCCAACTGGCTGTCATGACTAAAGTGAGACTAGAACCCCCAATCTCCTGGTGATTAGCCCAAAGTCTCCCAACTTGCTTTCATGCCTAAGATGAGACTAGAACCCCAATCTCCTGGTGATTAGCCCAAAGTCACCCAACTGGCTGTCATGACTAAAGTGAGACTAGAACCCCAATCTCCTGGTGATTGGCCCAAAGTCTCCCAACTTGCTTTCATGCCTAAGATGAGACTAGAACCCCCAATCTCCTGGTGATTAGCCCAAAGTCTCCCAACTTGCTGTCATGACTAAAGTGAGACTAGAACCCCAATCTCCTGGTGATTAGCCCAAAGTCACCCAACTGGCTGTCATGACTAAAGTGAGACTAGAACCCCCAATCTCCTGGTGATTGGCCCAAAGTCTCCCAACTTGCTTTCATGCCTAAGATGAGACTAGAACCCCCAATCTCCTGGTGATTAGCCCAAAGTCACCCAACTGGCTGTCATGACTAAAGTGAGACTAGAACCCCCAATCTCCTGGTGATTAGCCCAAAGTCACCCAACTGGCTGTCATGACTAAAGTGAGTCTAGAACCCCAATCTCCTGGTGATTGGCCCAAAGTCTCCCAACTTGCTTTCATGCCTAAGAGAGAACCCCCCAATCTCCTGGTGATTAGCCCAAAGTCACCCAACTGGCTGTCATGACTAAAGTGAGACTAGAACCCCCAATCTCCTGGTGATTAGCCCAAAGTCACCCAACTGGCTGTCATGACTAAAGTGAGACTAGAACCCCCAATCTCCTGGTGATTGGCCCAAAGTCTCCCAACTTGCTTTCATGCCTAAGATGAGACTAGAACCCCCAATCTCCTGGTGATTAGCCCAAAGTCACCCAACTGGCTGTCATGACTAAAGTGAGACTAGAACCCCAATCTCCTGGTGATTAGCCCAAAGTCTCCCAACTTGCTTTCATGCCTAAGATGAGACTAGAACCCCAATCTCCTGGTGATTAGCCCAAAGTCACCCAACTGGCTGTCATGACTAAAGTGACTAGAACCCCAATCTCCTGGTGATTGGCCCAAAGTCTCCCAACTGGCTTTCATGCCTAAGATGAGACTAGAACCCCAATCTCCTGGTGATTAGCCCAAAGTCACCCAACTGGCTGTCATGACTAAAGTGAGACTAGAACCCCAATCTCTGGTGATTAGCCCAAAGTCACCCAACTGGCTGTCATGACTAAAGTGAGACTAGAACCCCAATCTCCTGGTGATTGGCCCAAAGTCTCCAACTTGCTTTCATGCCTAAGATGAGACTAGAACCCCAATCTCCTGGTGATTAGCCCAAAGTCACCCAACTGGCTGTCATGACTAAAGTGAGACTAGAACCCCCAATCTCCTGGTGATTAGCCCCAAAGTCACCCAACTGGCTGTCATGACTAAAGTGAGACTAGAACCCCCAATCTCCTGGTGATTGGCCCAAAGTCTCCCAACTTGCTTTCATGCCTAAGATGAGACTAGAACCCCAATCTCCTGGTGATTAGCCCAAAGTCACCCAACTGGCTGTCATGACTAAAGTGAGACTAGAACCCCAATCTCCTGGTGATTAGCCCAAAGTCTCCCAACTTGCTTTCATGCCTAAATGAGACTAGAACCCCCAATCTCCTGGTGATTAGCCCAAAGTCACCCAACTGGCTGTCATGACTAAAGTAAGACTAGAACCCCAATCTCCTGGTGATTGGCCCAAAGTCTCCCAACTTGCTTTCATGCCTAAGATGAGACTAGAACCCCCAATCTCCTGGTGATTAGCCCAAAGTCACCCAACTTGCTTTCATGCCTAAGATGAGACTAGAACCCCCAATCTCCTGGTGATTGGCCCAAAGTCTCCCAACTTGCTTTCATGCCTAAGATGAGACTAGAACCCCAATCTCCTGGTGATTGGCCCAAAGTCTCCCAACTTGCTTTCATGCCTAAGATGAGACTAGAACCCCAATCTCCTGGTGATTGGCCCAAAGTCTCCCAACTTGCTTTCATGCCTAAGATGAGACTAGAACCCCCAATCTCCTGGTGATTAGCCCAAAGTCACCCAACTGGCTGTCATGACTAAAGTGAGACTAGAACCCCCAATCTCCTGGTGATTGGCCCAAAGTCTCCCAACTTGCTTTCATGCCTAAGATGAGACTAGAACCCCCAATCTCCTGGTGATTAGCCCAAAGTCACCCAACTGGCTGTCATGACTAAAGTGAGACTAGAACCCCAATCTCCTGGTGATTAGCCCAAAGTCACCCAACTGGCTGTCATGACTAAAGTGAGACTAGAACCCCAATCTCCTGGTGATTGGCCCAAAGTCTCCCAACTTGCTTTCATGCCTAAGATGAGACTAGAACCCCCAATCTCCTGGTGATTAGCCCAAAGTCACCCAACTGGCTGTCATGACTAAAGTGAGACTAGAACCCCCAATCTCCTGGTGATTAGCCCAAAGTCACCCAACTTGCTGTCATGCTAAAGTGAGACTAGAACCCCCAATCTCCTGGTGATTGGCCCAAAGTCTCCCAACTTGCTTTCATGCCTAAGATGAGACTAGAACCCCCAATCTCCTGGTGATTAGCCCAAAGTCACCCAACTGGCTGTCATGACTAAAGTGAGACTAGAACCCCCAATCTCCTGGTGATTAGCCCAAAGTCTCCCAACTTGCTTCATGCCTAAGATGAGACTAGAACCCCCAATCTCCTGGTGATTAGCCCAAAGTCACCCAACTGGCTGTCATGACTAAAGTGAGACTAGAACCCCCAATCTCCTGGTGATTAGCCCAAAGTCACCCAACTGGCTGTCATGACTAAAGTGAGACTAGAACCCCCAATCTCCTGGTGTTGGCCCAAAGTCTCCCAACTTGCTTTCATGCCTAAGATGAGACTAGAACCCCCAATCTCCTGGTGATTAGCCCAAAGTCACCCAACTGGCTGTCATGACTAAAGTGAGACTAGAACCCCAATCTCCTGGTGATTGGCCCAAAGTCTCCCAACTTGCTTTCATGCCTAAGATGAGACTAGAACCCCCAATCTCCTGGTGATTAGCCCAAAGTCACCCAACTGGCTGTCATGACTAAAGTGAGACTAGAACCCCCAATCTCCTGGTGATTAGCCCAAAGTCTCCCAACTTGCTTTCATGCCTAAGATGAGACTAGAACCCCCAATCTCCTGGTGATTAGCCCAAAGTCACCCAACTGGCTGTCATGACTAAAGTGAGACTAGAACCCCAATCTCCTGGTGATTGGCCCAAAGTCTCCCAACTTGCTTTCATGCCTAAGATGAGACTAGAACCCCCAATCTCCTGGTGATTAGCCCAAAGTCACCCAACTGGCTGTCATGACTAAGGTGAGACTAGAACCCCAATCTCCTGGTGATTGGCCCAAAGTCTCCCAACTTGCTTTCATGCCTAAGAGACTAGAACCCCAATCTCCTGGTGATTAGCCCAAAGTCACCCAACTGGCTGTCATGACTAAAGTGAGACTAGAACCCCCAATCTCCTGGTGATTGGCCCAAAGTCTCCCAACTTGCTTTCATGCCTAAGATGAGACTAGAACCCCCAATCTCCTGGTGATTAGCCCAAAGTCACCCAACTGGCTGTCATGACTAAGGTGAGACTAGAACCCCCAATCTCCTGGTGATTGGCCCAATGTCACCCAGCCAACTTTCATGCCTCTATGTCAGCAGTAGAACTCATGGTCTCCCTTTCTAGCCTGGTGCCTTAACTACTTTCACTTCAGGAGATCTATCTATCCATACCCTTTCTAGACAGAGGGTTCAATAGGGCCTGGACCTCAACTCTGCTGCCTCCCCCGTCCTCACCTAGGGGTAAGGATTGTAGGCTAGGCACTCTCCACATGTTCAGAGCCCTTTCCTCCATACTTCATCCAGTCAGGCAGGATCCCAAGTGAATGATGAAGAACCAGCTTAGCTTCATCTGGGTTTGGTGATTCCCTAGTTACAAGAGCCTCAGTGGTGATTCTGCACTGGGTACCGTTCTGTTCTCTGTTACCCTAAAAGAGGACCTGACCTGGGTGCTCACATTGCAGCCCTGGTCAAAAGGGCCCAGCAGAGATTATACTACCTGAGACTTCTCAGGAAACAACAACTGGATGAAAAACTGCTGGTGACCTTCCACCGCTGCACCATAGAGAGTATCTTAACTTACTCCACCTCTCTATGGTTTGCCAATTGCACAGTGGCAGATAGGACACCACTCCAGAGGGTTAACGTCATTGCCCAGAAGATCATTGGTTGCTCTCTCCCTTTTGGAAGAGCTTTAGCTCCCTGCCTTAAGAAAGTTCAAAACATCCTTAAAGATCCATCTCATCCTGGGATCCCCCTTTTTCTTTTTGAACTATTACCATCTGGCAGACAGTACAGGACAATAATAAAACAAGGACAAATAGGCTGAAAAACAGCTTCTATCCCAGGGCAGTAGCTCTTTTGAATTCTACTGCCTAGTGCAATATTAATGGAATATCGTCTAGTGCAATATTAATGGAATATCAGGGGTTTATCAATTCAATTGCATAGAATGCAAAGGATGTACACTGAAGGTGGCATTTAATTTCATTGCATGAGGTGCAATGGCCATAAAGTAGAATAGAACAGAATTCTTTATTGGCCAAGGGTGATTGGACACACAAGGAATTTGTCTTGGTGCAAATGCTCTCAGGGTATATAAAAGAAAAGATACATTTGTCAAGAGTCAAGAATCATCAGGGACAACACTTAATGATAGTCAGAGGGTACAAAAAGCAATCAAATCATACCAGGAAGCAGTCAATATAAATCGTAAGGATACAAGCAACAAAGTTACAGTCATACAATCACAAGTGGGAGGGGATGGGTGATGAGGAGTGATGAGAAGGTTAATAGTAATAGTAGTGCAGACTTAGTAAATAGTTGGACAGTGTTGAGGGAATTATTTATTTAGCAGAGTGATGGTGTTCGGGGAAAAACTGTCCTTGTGTCTAGTTGTTCTGGTGTGCAGGGCTCTATAGCGTCGTTTTGAGGGTAGGAGTTGAAACAGTTTATGTCCAGGGTGTGAGGGGTCTGTAGATATTTTCACAGCCCTCTTTTTGACCTGTGCAGAATACAGCAGTGGAAGGCAGGTTGATAGTAATTGTTTTTTCTGCAGTCCTAATTAAGTAAACTAATTAACTAACTACCCCACCAGCTTTCCTTGGCACCTGAAACACATTAACCCCGAGCATAAAGTGGCTGTAAAAATGACAAATTACTGATATTTGCCTGGAAAAGGATCAGAAATTATTAACTGAACTTGCAATGTGTTTCTATATTTAAAAAAAATCTATGTGGACTTTGACTGTAATGCTGATTCCGAAAAGGCCGGTGGGGGATAGAGGGCTGAAGCGATGCCAGGAAAATGGGTGGCCACACAATTGCTCAGAAATGAGAAGTTTTTATGCCTTGCAATACAGGCAGCCCTTGCCTTCCAACCGCAATTAATCACAGCCCAAAACGTACGTCACCAAGCAAGACATTTGTTCAGTGAGCTTTGCCCCGTATTGCGACTTTTCTTGCAACGTTGTTAAACCAATCGCTGCAGCGGTTAAGTTAGTAAACACGGTTGTATCTGGCTTCCTGTTGAACTTAGTTAGGCCGCTACCTGGAATACTTGCATCCTGTTTTGGTTAGCACGGTACAAAAAAGATGTTTGAGGCTTTGGCAAAAGTGCAGAGAGGAGCAACTAAGATGATCAAAGGTCTGGAGAATAAAACATATGAACAGTTGCAGGATTTGGGCATGTCCAGTCTAGAGAAAAGGTCTTCGGGGGGTACATAATACGAATATTCCAGTATTTGAGAGGCTGCCATAAATAAGAGGGAAGGGAGGTCAACTTATTTGCCAAAGCACCAGAAGGCAGAACAAGAAACAATAGATGGAAACTAATTCAAGGAGAGAAGCAACCTGGAATTAAGGAGAAACTTCCTAACAGGGAGGACAATTAACCAGTGGAACTGCTTGCCACCAGAAGTTGTGGATGTTTCATCACTGGAGGTATTTAAGAAGAGATTGGACAAGCATTTGTCTGGAATAGTATAGAGCAGTGGTGGCTAAACTTTTTGGGCTCCTGTGCCAAAATTTTTGTGTGCCAGCACCCAGAAGGCAATGCGCGGGCTCCCCACGCCCCCTGCACATGTGCGCATGATCTCCACCCCTCCTTACCTGCACTGCACCTCCCAGCTGATTTTTGGCCTGTTTGAGGCCTTTTTCAGCCTCCCAGAGGCTTGAGGGAAGCTTCTGCAGCCTTTGCAGGCCAAAAAACGGGCCTGTTTCATCACTTCTGATATTTCCGGAAATACAGGAAGTGACAACACGGGGCTATTTTTCGGCCTCCAAAGGCTGCAGAGGCTTCCCTCAAGCCTTTGGGAGGCCAAAAAAGGCCCGAAAATCAACGGGGAGACGCACGCATGCGCAGTGCAGGTAAGTTTGCCTGCAGCTTGCGTGCCGGCACAAATGGCTCTGCCTGCCACCTGTGGCACGCATGCCATAGGTTCGCCATCACGGGTATAGGGTCTCCTTCTTGAGCAGGGGGTTGGACTAGAAGACCTACAAGGTCCCTTCCACTTCTATTCTGGTTGATGGATGGATGGATGGATGGATTTTGCTTGTCAGAAGGTCGCAAAAGGGGATCACATAACCCCAGGACACTGCTATCATCATAAATATATGCCAGTTGCCAAGCGTCCGAATTCTGATCACCTGTCCAGGGAGATGCTGCATCCATTTTAAAGAGTGAAAAATGGTCATAAGTCACTTTTTTCAGTGTGGTTGTAACTTTGGCTACTAAACGAACTGTTATAAGTCAAGGATTATGATGAGGGGACTGGAGACTAAAACATATGAAGAATGGTCTGGCTAGTCTAGGGAAGTGAAGGACCAGGGGAGACAGGATAGCAATCTTCCAATATCTGAGGGGCTGCCCCAGAGAGGAGGAAGAGGATCAAGGTATTTTCTAAAGCACCTGAAGGCCAGACAAGGAATAATGGATGGAAACTGATCCAGGACAGATTCAACCTGGAAATAAGGAGAAACTTTCTGACAGGGAGAACAAGCAATGCATGGAACAGAAGTTGCCTTCAGAAGTTGTGGGAGCTTCATCCCTGGAGGCTTCCAAGAAGAGACTGGACTGCCATTGGTCAGAGATGGTGTAGGGTCTGCTAGGGCAGGCGGGTTGGACTAGATGACCTCCAAGATCCCTTCCAACTCAGTAAATCTGTCTCTGTATCTGACTACCTGTAGCAATGATAGATGTGGCTTTCGGGTCAAAATTCTGAGATCTGACGAGCATCGCGATCCAGAGATCCGACTAACTTTTGCATGGCTTCTCTCTCCCGCTCAAGGTCATCTCAATATTCGCCTTGGTGGACGTGGTTCTGCGAGCTGACAACGGGACCACGAGTACAGCGGTGCTGAAGAGGCCCGGCGGTGAAGAATGACCAGGCCTGGTTTCCGGTCACCAATCCTGCCTATTTGCCCCCCGCCCCAAAACCCACTAATATTGGCAGATATCCCGAACTGACTCCCTGGGAAAAGAACCAAGACTTATTTTAATTTTAATTTTAATTTTGGTAGCTGTCGCTTCTTCGATCCCCGAGAGGGTTTTGTCTTTTTTTTAACAAGAGAGGAGGGAGGGCCTAACGCCAAGATGGCGGCTGCAGCCTTGTAAGCCTCATAGCCCACATTAAGAAAACAATTAAAAATGATAGAGCTTGGCTTGCAGACCATAGCCGCCATCTTGACTTTTTTGATCCTGTCGGTGTGGGTATCCTTGATTTTTACTCAAGCTGGTTGGCGGGGTCTCGGCCGCTTCCAGAGGGGAGCCATAAATACTTGGAAGTGTGAACCAGCAATCTTTCCATCTTCTTAGATGAATTTGTGGGTGTTTGTGTGGGTGTGGGTGTTTGAATTTGTGGCCCACCTGAGCAGAGCCTCTCCCTTGTTGTATTTGGCCCACGGGGCGCTCCACCTTGGTGTAAATAATCTCTTGCTCAGTCTTAGAGGCTCACATTTCCCATCTGTGGCTCTCATCTGTGGCTCCTACATCCGCTGGCTGGAAGATTCTCCGTTGCTATAGGAAAGCACGTTGTGACATCTGTGATGGAGTTGAGTTGCTCTTTTTTCCAATTCTACTTCTCCGCCTCTCGACTTAAATCGTTTGTGGGTGGGTGGGTGTGGTATGTGTGTGTTTTTAACAACCTCTTGGTCTACCCACATGAGTTTGGAGAGTCTGAGTGCTCTGTAAGAATGACACCATCTCCTCTTGGCTCTCCCTACCCCCAACCCCAAAATTCTAATAAAGAAAAACTGGAAAACGACAATGAAATAAATTCCTGGAATCCTTTTAAAATCGGCTTCCATTGTGGTTTTTTTTTTTTACGGCAGCTGGGGTGGGGGGCAAAATAATCTATCTTTTGATTACATGTCATAATTTTATTTTAAGTATCTGCCTGGCTGGCAGGCCACACAAACTTTGAAAGAGAAGCATTGCAAACAGGGATCTATGAGGGAGGACAGAGATTACAGATACTTCTTGACTTACGACCGGTCGCTTAGTGACTGTTGGAAGTTATGACAGATCTGCCCAGGGCCACTTACAGGGGTGAGATGCTGCTGGTATAACAACCAGTTCGGTGATCACATGCTTTGCTTGCGAGCGCATGCACAGCAATGCAAAAATCCTTACCTGCTATGTTATTTCGGGGGAGTAACACAGCTGCGGAGCAGCAATCCACTCTTCTGCACCGATCAGCTGGGACGATAAAGGTCAGTACAGCGCACAGGCAGGCGGGCGAGCCCACATGGTCATCGGAGTGAACCGGTTTGCTCCCAGCTGACCTTCGGAGCCTAGGGGTTCACCCGAACTGGTCCGAACTGGCAGAATCCCACCCCTGTGTCAGGATTCCAGCAATCGCTCTAATTAAATCATGATTCTCGAGCCAAACTTCAAAAAACTTCAACGGATTTATTAGAGGCGACATACTGGCACTCCCTGTATGAAGCCAACTCTGGCATACGTCATTTACAGTCATCTGTGACCCTGTTTCCCTCCTCCCCCCCTGAGTGTGTCATAAATCAGATTCTCCAATTGAGCACATTCATGGGCTGGGTGTCATCATTCATATTCTCCAATTAAATATATTCGTGGGCAAAAGCTCTGGTATTTTAGTCACAATTTTTAAAGATAAAGAGTTGGAATGTACTTCCACTTTCAAACTGCTGCACTGCTCTTCCAGATTTCCTTCCTCCCCCCCTTTTTTATATTTATGCCAACTACTAAAACAGGCATAGGAATGTTTTATGAGTTGACATTCTCTCTCACTTCTTGAAGGTGACCTATATAAGCGAAAACAAATTGAGTGCAGGTATAGAATTTAGGGTTGTGAACCCTCCCTAGGCTTGGTTGGATTTTCTGCATGGAATCTTGCTATAAGGCGTTGTCGAACTCGATCGCCTCCGTCAGGGCTCTCTTCGCGATACCATCATGGTGTCCGTGGTCAATTCTGCCTCGTGAAATGGGAAGAGCAGGTGCAACTTTTCAGATAGGGGGACTTCAACTCCCAGAGTTCATATAGCCCAGCTGGCTGGGGAATTCTGGGAGTTGAAGTCCACCCATCTTAGAGTTAGGTAAACAAACACTGTGTCAGGATTCCAGCAATCGCTCTAATTAAATTTATTTATATTTTTATATTTTTATTTATATTTATATTTAAATCATGATTCTCGAGCCAAACTTCAGAAAACTTCAACGGATTCATTAGAGGCGACATACTGGCACTGCCCCGTATGAAGCCAACTCTGGCATACGTAATTTACAATCCCCTGTGACTCTGTTTCCCCCCGCCCCCCTGAGTATGTCATAAATTAGATTCTCCAATTGAGCACCTTCATGGGCTGGGTGTCATCATTCACGTTCTCCAATTAAGTATATTCGCAGGCAAAAGCTCTGGTATTTTAGTTACAATCTTTTAAAGGTAAGAGTTGGAATGCACTTTCGCTTTCAAACTGCTGCACTGCTCTTCCAGATTTCCTTCCGCCTCCCTTTTTTTTTTTAATGGCAAGTATTAAAACAGGCATAGAAATGTTTTACGAGTTGACATTCGGCTCCTCTCACTTCTTGAAGGTGACCTATATAACGTCAAGCCCGAAACCTGACATATAAAGTGAAAACAAATTGAGTGCAGATATAGAATTTAGGGTTGTGAACTCCCCCTAGGCTTGGTTGGATTTTCTGCATGGAATCTTGCTATAAGGTGATCCGTCTGGACGTTCCTACTCTTTACCCAGTGTGTATGATTGACACAGTGATTTAGAGCTTTCCCTGACTTGGTTAGACCATCTTATGTAAAAATAAGCTATTCATTCGCCCCCAAAAATCCTCCTCCACTATCAGGTCTTTTTTTTAATGGCAACTACTAAAACAGGCATAGGAATATTTTATGAGTTGACACCCTGCTTACAACCCAGATTCAAAATTCTGATGACCACCCCACCATCATACCATCATACGATCAGTTTTTAGACACTCAGAAGCCAGCCATTTGCAGCGTTCCTGCGGTCATGTGACCACAATGTACAATGTTTTTGGCCAGAAATTGGCATTTACTTCTGCTTTCTGGCCAAAAAAACCCACCCAAACCACCCATTGCATATAATAGATTCACTTAGCGACCACAGCTTTCACTGAACAAAGCCCGCTGTCGTTTCAGGACCACTGCGTTTGCTTAACGCTTGTGGGGAACCACTTAATAACTGGCATGACTTACAGGCGTAACTCCAGGCTCAATTTACAGCATGGCAGAATGGCCATATGAAGCAGCTCCTTTAGGAAACTCCACGACAGTTTGTTTAGTGACCATTCGTTTGGCCCCCGATCTCCACTCCTTCCGCCGTGACCTTAAAACCTGGCTCTTTGAACAGGCCGGTCTGGACTAACTAGGGGGGGTGGGTTTGTTTTTTAGGGGGTTTTAAATTTTAATTGACTTTTAATTGTTTAGGCTTGTAATTAGTTTAATTCTTTTTTATTGTAAATTTGTATGGATTTTATATTGCACCCTGAGTCCTTAGGGAGAGAGGGCGGCATACAAGTCTAATAAAATAAATAAATAAATAATTCAAAGCTTCAATGGCACCGTAGGGCCATTGAAGAGCCTTGTGGTGCAGGCTGAATAGCCTAGCACTTAGTTCCACCTGCCTGTAATTATTGCAGGCTCGAATCCCACCAGGCTCAAGGTTGACTCAGCCTTCCATCCTTTCGGGGTAGGTAAACTGAGGACCCAAGATTGTTGGGGGCAATAAGCTGACTTTGTAAAAATGCCGCTTAGTAATAAGCAGGCATATTCAATGGAAGGAAGGCTATTGCTGAGCGCATTGGGTTGTATCCCAAAAATTGTAAGCCGCCCTGAGTCTCTGGAGAAGGGCGGGATATAAATATGAAATATATATATATATATGTAGGTCTTTGTGTATTCGGGTCTTGTCCCGTGTAAGATTGAGAATACCTTGGCGACGTTTCGATGAGATCCCACTCGCCATCTTCAGGCTGGTGTCTTCGGCTTTGTGCTTGTGCCAGCAAAGCGTGATCTGAGCTGCCTTCTCTCTATAAATACTGGAGGGGGTGTGTGGTGTGCTGGCTCTGCTGTAAGCGGGTTGGTTGGCTGTGTTGTTGGCTGTGTTGTTGCTTCTTGATTGGTTGGTGGAATTGGTGTTTGCTGATTGGTTGGCTTTTTCATAAGAGCCTGTGTGGCTGAGGTAGTGGCTGTGTGTCCTTCAGCCTTTTGTGTTGTAGCTACCTGGGTAGAGGGCTGTGGTATGACCTTCTGAGTTTTATTGTTGTGACATCCTGGGTCTTGTGCTGTTATCTCCTGGGTCGTTGTCTGTGTTGCAACCTCCTGAGGTTTTGTGTTGTAATCTCCTGAGTTCCATGATGTAGTATCCTGGGTGGAAGGCTGTGATGTGACATTCTGGGCCTTGGTTTGGCTCGAGTTTGAGGTCTGGCTATGTGTTTATAGCGTGTGTCAGTTTGCTTAGTTTGGGGGTTGGAGGGGGTAGCAGCTGGAGTTGCAGCTATGGTCTGGTTTCTGGACGGTGGTTGCCTTTTGTCTGTGGGGTGGGCTTGGGTTTGAGTCTGGTGAGGGAGATTGGTGGTGGCATCATGTGTTATTTTGGGTCTGGTGTTGGTTTTCGTGGCTGGGACTCGTTTGTTGATAAGGGCTAGTTTCCAGATGTCTGGTAGGCGGGAAGTATCATCCCGTTTATTCATGTTATGGGGTGTTTCTCTATTTGATGGCTTCCCTAATTATTCTCTTGTTGAAGTGTTCAGTGTTGGAGATAAGTTTGGATCCCTCAAAATCAATTTCATGTCCTGTGGCTTTAAGGTGCTGGAAAATGGAGGAAGTTATTTCTTCTTTTCTGACTGCGTTCTTGTGTTCTGCGATGCATGCATTTATTCTCCTGTTGGTTTGTCCAATGTATGTGGCTGGGCAAATTTTGCACGGTATTTTATAAACTCCTTGGTTTTCTAGCTGGATCTTGTCTTTGGGGTTTCTTAAGATGTTGGCTATTTTTTGGTCAGTGCCAAAGGCTGTCCTGATATTGTGTTTGTGGAGAATTTTGCTGATTTTATCTGTGGTGCCTTTGATGTAAGGGAGGAGGGCGATGCCATTGTCCTGTTCTGTGTCTTGGTTTTGGGGAGTCTCCCTTAGGATTAGGTTGGTGATTGTGCTTCTTTGGAATCCATTGGACAACCTACACCCCAAAATACATTTACCATGGAAACAGAAACCAACAACCAACTTCCGTTCCTGGACGTCTGATTTACAAAAACCCAATGGCTATGGTCTGCAAAAGGCAACCACCGTCCAGAAACCAGCACAAAGCCAAAGACACCAGCCTGAAGATGGTGAGTGGGATCTCATCAAAACGTCGCCAAGGTATTCTCAATCTTACACGGGACAAGACCCGAATACACAAAGATATATATATATATATATATATATATATAATTAAATTTATATCCCGCCTCACTTCCCCCAATGGGGAACTCGAGGCGCGTACAAAGGATAAAAGCAATTTCGATACAATATAAAAACAAAACCTCATTCATACCAATCCAAAACATACACGGGGGAAGAGCAAGGTCTCAATGCCATGCCCTCCGACAAAGCCAGGTCTTAACGGCTTTGCGGAAGGCAAGTAGATTTGGGATGGTTCTAATCTCCGCGTGGAGCATATTCCAAAGGGACGGTGCCGCTACAGAGAAGGCCCTAGCCTGTGGACCCGCCAGCCGACATTGCCTGGCCGACGGTATCCAGAGCAAGCCCTCCCTGTGAGATCTAACTGGGCGCTGGGAGGCATAAGGTCGCAGAAGGCGGTCTCGCAGGTATCCCGCTCCTAAGCCATGAAGGGCTTTAAAAGTTGTCACTAGCACCTTGAATTGCACCGGAAGACCACTGGTAACCAGTGTAGCTCATGGAGGATAGATGTTATATGGCACATCTAGGTGCACCCATGATCATCGCAGCGGCTGCATTTTGCACCAGCTGAAGTCTCCGAGTGCTCTCAAGGGCAGCCCCATGTAGAGCGCATTGCAGTAGTCCAATCGAGAGGTGATAAGGGCATGAGCAACCATGTGAAGAACCCCACGGTCCAGGAAGGGTCGCAACTGGCGTAACAGGCGAACCTGTGCAAAGGTCCCTCTGGTCACAGCCGTAAGATGGTGGTCAAATTGTAGCTGTGGATCCAGAAGGTCCCCCAAGTTGCAAACTCATTCTGAGGGGAGCAATTTCTCTCCCACCAGTACCAAAGTTGGATAATCAACTGAACCCCGAGGGGGCAAGACCCATAGCCACTCGGTCTTGTCAGGGTTGAGTCTGAGCCAATTAGTCCCCATCCAGATCCTCACATCCTCTGGGCACTGGGACATCACCTCACGGCCTCTCACTTGATTGACCAGGGACAGAGATGTACAACTGGGTATCATCAGCGTACTGGTGATACCCGACCCCGTGTCGACAGATGATCTCACCTATATATACCGTGTTTCCCCGAAAATAAGACACTGTCTTATATTTTTTGGCTCCCAAAAACACACTAGGTCTTATTTTCGGGGTAGATCTTATATATTTATGGTGCCAAATAGTGGGTGTGAGTGTGTAGGGGGGGTGTTTCGCGGGTGCACAGTTGCTCCCTGAAAAGTCTTCCTGGAACTGGAGATTTGCACTAGGTCTTATTTTCGGGGTAGGTCTTATATTAGGGCAGGTTTCGAAAATAGTGCTAGGTCTTACTTTCGGGGTAGGTCTTATTTTCGGGGAAACACGGTATAAGTTAGGACTGTTATTCACACTTACGACCATTGCAGCATCCCCCTGGTCACAAAACCTAAAAATTCAGACGTTCGGCAATTGACTCGTATTTATTTATTTGTTTGTTTGTTTGTTTGTTTGTTTATTTATTTATTTTAAACAAACATAGATAAACAAAACATAAAACCATCTTCCAGTTACATACAGTGTGTCGGTTGGTTGCAAGTCTTTTGTGCTTCATCTCCATAGTCCTCACTTACAGTTTGTATAAATTCTCATATTATCCATCTAGTATGTATGTATTATTATCATTGTTAATCATTTATTTGACTATAACTATTATTCCATCATTTATGCAAGACATTCACATTTTGGATTAATTATATTATAACATTCAATACCCATCATAAATCCATCCAATAATAATACATCCTTATGTTATATCCTCTATATTTTATTATCCTTGTATTATAAAGTAATCTAAGATATATCATTTCCATATTTTTTATCTAACCATTGATAAAATAAATTCCATTCTTGTAATATTGTTTTATCTTCTTGTTCTCTAATTTCAAATGTCAATTTACATCATTTCAGCACATTCCATTATTTTCTTAATGACTTCCTCCTGCATTGGTATTTTCTTATTTTATTTATGACAGTTGCCCAGTGTCCCC
>SOZL01000567.1:0-37279 GCA_009733165.1 Naja naja | reverse complement strand
CCTCCAGGTGGTCCCAGACTACAGCACCCATCATTCTTAGCCTGGCTTTGGGGAAGTCTGTGGTTGAGGGAAATTTGGGGACTGGATCTCCTACTCTGACAGATAAGACCGTAAAGATCCTGATAGTATCACTGGATAGATTACTAGATTCCAGCCAGCCATGCAACTGTGAGCAGGCTGGGAAAGTTATTCATTCATTCATTCATTCATTCATTCATTCATTCATTCATTCATTCATTCATTCATTCATCCATCCATCCATCCATCCACCCACCCACCCACCCACCCACCCATCCATCCATCCATCCATCTATCCCATGAGAGAGAGGGAGGGAGAGAGAGAGACTGGCCCGAAGTCACCCAGCCGGCTTTCATGCCTAATATGGGACTAGAACTCACTCTCTCCTGGTGACTGGTCAAAAGTCACCCAGCTAGTGTTCCTGCCTAATATGGGACTAGAACTCCCATATCTAGTTCAAAAGTAGAACTAGAACTCACTCTCTCTGGTGACTGGCCAAAGTCACCCAGCTAGTTGTCCTGCCTAATATGGGACTAGAACTCCCATATCTAGTTCAAAAGTAGAACTAGAACTCACTCTCTCCTGGTGACTGGCCCAAAATCACCCAGCTAGCTTTCCTGCCTAATATGGGACTAGAACTCCCAATCTCCTGGTGATGACCAAAAGTCAACCCAGCCGGCTTTCCTGCCTAAGGCGGCACTAGAACTCCCAATCTCCTGGTGATTGGCCCAAAGTCACCCAGCTGTCTTTTGTGCCTGTTCCTTTTCCTGGACAACCAGACCCCTTCCTTGCATTCTATAAGCTGCAATGAACAGGTTCTTTCTGTAGGGCACGGAAGGGTGGGAGGCTCTGCTCAGTACCTACCACCCCATGGAAACAGGGTGGGGTGAGGGGTCAGGTGTCTTCCCCAGACCTCTTCCAACCAGAAGGTGTCTCTTTTTCAAGGGCTGGGTCCTGCCCCACAGATGGAGGAAGCCGAGATACAGAAGCAAGCAGAGCATTGCAACGACCGGAAGATGGCTTCCAAGCGGGTGCAGGAACTGAGCGTCGATCTCTTCTTTGCCGTTTTTGTCAAGGTGGGGGGTTCGAGGCCATTCGGGATCCCGGAGGGGAGGGACAGGCACAGGGTGGGGGTGGGGTGGGGGGGGTGAGTTCTTAAAATCAGTCAGGTGGTGTTGTGTTTGTAGAGCCTCCACCCCATCTGCCGGAAGAAACATTGCATTTTTTTCTTTCATCGATTCAGCAGCCGGTCCTCGACTTAGGACCACAACTGAGTCCAACATTTCCATCGTTGAAGGAGGCATGTGTTCCGATGACCGGTGCCCCATTTTATGACCTTTCCCAGCCACTGCCGCTAAGCGAATCGCTGCGGTTGTTAAGGGAGTCGCACGTTCGTGACTTTCCCCCATTGACTTTGTGTGTCAGAAGGTCACAAAAGGGCGAATAGGCAGCAATATAAATTCAATAAATAAATAAATAAAAGGGGATCACTTGACCTTACAGATTAACGGAGTTGGAAGGGATCTTGTAGGTCATCTAGTCCAACCCCCCAAAGCAGGAGACCCTACATCCATGATGGTGAACCTATGGCACGCATGCCACAGGTGGCATGCAAAGCCATTTGTGCGGACACACGAGTCCCAGGCAAACTTACCTCACTGCGTATGTGCATTCCTCCCAGCTAATTTTTGGTTCTGTGAGGTTTTGCCTCCCAGAGGCTTGAGGAAGCCTCTGCAGCCTTTGAGGCCGAAACCAGGCCCGTTTCATCACTTCCTGTATTTCCGGAAATACAGTGACGAAACGGGCCCATTTTTCAGCCTACAAAGGCTACCGAGGCTTCCCTCGAGCCTCTGGGAGGCCAAAACAGGCCTCAAACGGGCCAAAATCAGCTGAGAGGTGCAGTGCATGTAAGGGGGCAGCGGAAGTGGAGGGGGGAATTGCCCGCGCGCATGCAGGGTGGGTGGGGGTGCCCACACGCATTGCCTTCTGTGTGCTGGCACGCAAGCGCCATGCAATTTTGGCACAGGAGCCCAAAAGGTTAGCCATCACTGCCCTCCACCATTTCTGACAAACGGCAGTCCAGTCACTTCTTGAAAGCCATAAGTTCATGCCAGGTGCCAAGCCTCTGAATTTTTGGTCATGTGACCATGGGGATGTGGCATTGGTTGTAAGTGTGAATAACGGTCATATAACGGTCACTTTTTTCAGTGCTAACTTTGGACGGCCACTAAATGAATGATTGTAAATTGAGGACTATCCAGGGTGGGACTTAACCGTTTAACAACCGGTTAGGTGAGCCGCGCTTCACTGTGCTGCACGAATCAGCTGAGCTAAAAAAAACAGGGGCATATAGGACAGGAAAGGGCAGGGGCGGGTGGGCGTGGCCAACTGCTCATTGGCAATACTGGTTTGATAGAACCAGTGCAAACCGGTAGAATTCCACCACTTGGATGATCCATATAATAGAGTTTCTCAACTGAGCAACTTTTAAGATGGGTGGATTCAACTCTGGGCATGCTGTCTGCGAAATGCTGGAAGTCGAAGTCCACACGAGCTGCTTTAGGAATGCTGGGAGTCAAAGTCCGCATGAGCTGATTTAGGGATGCTGGGAGTTGAAGTCCACATGAGCTGATTTAGGAATGCTGGGAGTTGAAGTCTACATGAGCTGATTTAGGAATGCTGGGAGATAAAGTCTGCACGAGCTGATTTAGCAATGCTGGGAGTTGAAGTCCACACAAGCTGATTTAGGAATGCTGGGAGTTGAAGTCTGCACGAGCTGATTTAGCAATGCTGGGAGTTGAAGTCCACACAAGCTGATTTAGGGATGCTGGGAGTCGAAGTCCACATGAGCTGATTTAGGAATGCTGGGAGTTGGAGTCCACACGTCTTTAAAGTTGCTAAACAGTAAAACACTGATTCTCAAATGGGCCATAGGGGCGATTTTTCTCTTGGGGAAAAAAACCCCTATGAATTTTTCAATGAAAATATCAATAAGGGTAGTCCTCCACTTATGACAGTTCATTTGGTGACCGTTCAAAGTTACGACGGCACTGAAAAAAGTGACTTAGAACCCATTTTTCACACTTACGACCATTTCAGCATCTCCATGGTCACATGATTAAAATTCACATGCTCGGCAACCGACTCATATTTATGACAGTCACTGTGTCCCGGGGTCACATGATCCCATTTTGCAACCTCTCTGGCCAGCAAAATCGATGGGGAAGCCAGATTCACTTGGCAACCATGTTCCTAATTTAACAACTGCAGTGATTCCTTTAACCACAGCGGCAAGAAAAGTCATAATACAGGGCACACTCACTTAACAGACGTTACACCCCAGTGTTGTGGCCCGCTGACAGAGCTGGCAGCAGAGTCGGACAGTAGTGAGGAGGTTGGGGAGGAACCTGGGCCAGGTCTGGAGGCTGAGGAAGGTCCGGACGAGGGCTCTGCATCAGAGACAGGGATGGGGCCAGGGTAGGCTGGCAGTCAGCAGCTGCCTTTGGGTTCAGACAGAAGTGAGGCGGGGGAGCTTCTGGAACTGCTTCCCAGCCTGCACATGCGCAGGGCTACCAGAAGACCAGAACAATTGAGAAAGCAGGGTAAGGCCACACCTCGGAGATGATTGGCCCCTTCCATGGGACATCAAAGAGGAATGAATGGGATGTGAGCTTTTGCAGGAAGCAACTAGTTCATCTGGTCGATTCAAGCTTTGAAAAGTTGTGTCTGACTCTGGGTCAAGTTTGGCCTTGCCCTGCATCTGGCAATTAGTTCTCTGGCCGCTTCCCAAGTGCAACAAGGTGGGTGTTTATCAACATTCCCCTGAAAGACTGTTTGTGAAGCCTGGCTGGCTGTGAATTGTGAATGAATGTAATTCACAGCCGTGGAAATAAAAAGAGGTTTTGCCGGAACTTAAGATTGTGTTTTATGCTTTCTAAGGAAGCCTAGGTCAGAAAACCCGGCAACAATAAATGTGTGGTCATAACTCGAGGACTCACCATAAAAGCAAGGTGCCTTCAGCTCTGATCTAAGGTCTTTGGAGATCTATTCCTGCTCCTTGATTCTTGGGCTTCGATCCAAGCCAGGCCCTCCGATTATTTGTCTTCTTTCCAAGCTTCACATGACAGTTTGGCACGTTTAGGAGGCTTGGATGGGAACCAGATTCAAATCTCTGGGTGGAAGGAAGGGGCTGCTCCGCTTTGCTCATCCCTCCCTCTTTCTGTGCACCCCCCCCCAATGTTGTGTCTTGTAGGAGTGTGGACCGCTGGAGTCGGAGGCCATGGTGATGGGTGTCCTGAGCGAGGCCTTTGACGTGCTGGTGCTACGATTCGGAGTCCAGAAGCGCATTTATTGCAACGTGAGTCCGTGCAATTCCGGGGATGGCAGGACGGATCTGAGAATTACCTGGCCAAACCCATTTACATTTTTTAAGTCTTTCAATGCTGGAAAGTCCTTGACTTACAACAGTTTATTTATTTATTTAATTTATTTAATTTTTATTTATTTTTTATAATTTTTATTTAATTTTTATTTAATTTATTTAATTTTTATTTAATTTATTTAATTTTTATTTAATTTATATTTAATTTATATATTAATTTATATTTAATTTATATTTAATTTATTTAATTTATATTTAATTTATTTAATTTATATTGCCACCTATTCACCCATGACGACTTGAGACGGCTTACAGAATGTAAAACCATATTTAAAATTAAAAAAAACAATAAAAACTAACAAAAAGAATCAAATAAATTAGTAAAGTACAATAGAACAAAATCTGGAGAAAATAAATAAATAAATAAATAAAATCCCCCCAACTCCCACCCCTGTCCCGACAACGACAGATCACCCGAGCCATCTGATGGGCTCCATCCCGCTCTGGGTTCCCCAGGCCTGCTGACAGAACCAGGTCTTCAGCGCCTTCCGGAAGAGTGTTAGAGTGGCGGCCATTTTAATCTCTGAGGGGAATGAGGTTCCAGAGAGAGGGAGCCACCACGGAGAAGGCCCTTTTTCTGGGTCCCACCAGGTGTATCTCCCTCAGGGATGGGACCCGGAACATTCCCTGCTTCCCCGCTCAGGTAGATGTGACAGGCAAGAGACGATTCCCTCAGATCATCTGGTCCCAAGCCATGAAGGGCTTTAAAGGGGACAACCAGCACACCTCGAATTGCAAGGTGACTGTGTTACAAACAGCACTGAAAAAAAATGACTTACGGCCGATATTCACCCTTACGGACGTTGTAGCATCCCCATGGTGACGTGATCAGAATTCAAACGCTTTGGCAACCGGCTGCTATTTATGTCAGGGTCATGCAAAGGTCACCCTTTTGTGATCTTCGGACAAGCCAAATCCATGGGAATTCCCTTTACAACGGTGTTACTCGCTTAAGAACTGCGGTGAGGGACAGCCTTTGTTGCCTCCTCATGGTCACGTGATCCAAATTCAGAGGCTTGGCCACTGCCTCATAGTTATGATGATGCAGGCCCCTTTGGCGACCTTCTGACCAGCAAAGTCAATGGGGGGAAGCCAGAGTCGCTTCACGACCGTGTGATTAACTTAACAAAAACAGTGATTCACTTAACAACCGTGGTGAGAAAGGTCATAAAAAGGGGAAAAATGTGTCTACTCAGCAGCAGAAATTGGGGGGGGGGGTTCCACCTGGTGGAGAAATCTCTCTCTCTCTCTTTCCTCAAAGTTGTATCCTCCTTTATCGTTTCCTCCCTAATAAAAACGTTTCCAGCAGCGGGCACTCTATACATGCTCTAGAAACCAAAACCCTGTCAGGTGTCAGTCCAGGTAGTTGTGGCTCACAATAAATGTGGTTCATTTCAAAAAGCTGACAGTGACAACGGCACTGAAAAAAATGAGACTGTCGGGATTCCGGCAGTTGCCCCCATTTAAATCACGAGTGTTGTTAAGGGAGGTTTTTTTGCCCCATTTTGCAACCTTTCCTGCCCCAGGGGCTAAGTGAATCCCCGCAGTTGTTTAAGTGAGGAACATGGTCATTAAGCGAATCTGGCTTCCCCGTTGACTTTGCTGGTCAAAAGGTCGCAAAAAGGGGATCACACAACCCCCCTGGGACACTGCAACCGTCGTAAATATGTGTCAATAGCCAAGCATCTGAATTTTGATCACCTGACCACGGGAATGTTGCAACAGTCGTAAGTGGGAATAAAGGCCCTAAGTCACTTTTTTTTCCAGTGCTGTTGTAACTTTGAGCGGTCGCTAAAGGAACCGTTGTAAGCCGAGGACTGCCTGTATTTTAACCATCCTTTACCTAATGTTGGAGGTGTCAGGATTCTGGCAATTAAATCATGAGTCTCGAGCCAAACTTCCCAAACTTCAAAAGGATTTATTGGGAGTTAACATGTCCAGCACTGCCTGGGTGCAGCCAACTCTGAGGCACATCATTCATTGTTATACTTGACCCTGGTTTTCCCCAACCCCCTGGGTGTATTGTAATTCATATTCTCCAATGGGACACATCCATAGCCAAGACTCATCAATCATGCTCTCCAGTTAGAATTTTGCATGGCAGAAACTTCAATCTCCTAATTACTATCTTTGAAAACTATTTATGGAATGCACTTTCGGTTTCCAAGCTGCCGCACTGCTCTTTCAAACTCCTTTCCCCCCTCCCTTTCTGTTGGCAACTCTAAGAAGACCATAGAAATATTTTATGAGTTGACAGAGACTTACAACTGTTTTTCACAGTTAGGACCGTTGCAGCCGCCTCATGATCACGGGATCAAAATTCAGAGGTTTGGCCATTGCCCCATATTTATGACAGTCGCCTTGTCCCCGGAGGGGAAGGAAGGAGGTCACGTGGTCCCCTTTTGCGACCTTCTGACAAGCAAAATCAAGGGCGGAGGCCGGATTTGCTTCACCACCGTTAAGAACGGCAGCGGTTCACTTAATAATGGTGGCGAGAAAGGTCACAAAACAGGGCAAAACTCACTTAACTTTCTCGCCTAGCGGTGAAAATTGGGGGGGGGTGTTTTTCAATGGTGGCCATAAGTCAAGGACTGCCTGCAATTCCCCAAGGACGAGAACATCTATGGGACCCAGGAGAGCCCGTCCTAAAAAGCAGAGGTCAGGCTGAGCTGAGATTACTCCATGAACAATGAAACGGATATTTAGAAATCTTCAAAAGAAAACAGAGAAATAAAGAATTTTGGCTTAGCGTCCCATCCCGGCTCTTTCCGGCCTCATGCCCAGCACTGCCGTCAGATCCCTGAGGACCAGCACACGGCCCGCTGCCTGCCACAGTGGACGAAGCTCCGCCAGATGCCGCCGAGTCCCGTCTCTGACAAGCGGAAATGAAATCCAATGTCTCCCTGCTGGATCATTCGGAGGGCAGCATTGCCTGCTTGGCAGGATCCGCTCTGCTTTAACGACCGCGCCGGGAATGGATAATGGGCCTGGTTTCTGCAAGGGGCAGATGGAGGCACAGCCGGCACCGGCCCAGCATCCCCAAACAGCAAGCGGAGAAGTCGAGGGAGGGATGGCAGCACAGGGAACATAGCAAGTGGGAGCCAGTGGTAGGATTGTACCAGTTTCCCTACCGGTTTGGTGATCGCACGCTTCGCGCACATGCACGCAGCTCAGGCTCTGCCACGCCAATCAGCTGCGAGGATAAAGATGTCAACTCATAAAATATTTCGATGGTCTTTTTATTTTTTTCCAAATTTTTTTTTAATTTCAATCTGCATATGCACAACAATACATTAATAGTGTGGCATCAACATATCATACATTTTAGTATAGGCAAAATTAATAATGTCAATCATATCTCTCAATGCATATATTTCACATTAATTCATAATCCTTCAATGCTTATTTTCAACCTTTCAAAACTCTCTCCAAATGCCTACCACCATATCAGTTAAACATACCTAGTAATTCCATTATTCAATTTTCTCCATGCTTTTATTTTATTTTTTAAAATAAAAAATTCTCATTTGGCAAGCAGTGTGGTTCCAGGTTTCACATCTCAATACAAACATGACCATAGTTACCTGTTCATTATATTTGTTTAGTTTCATATTGCATCATCCTTATTATTGTTAAATATTAAGCTTATCTTATCCAATTCATGTTATATTAATACATTCTCATGTCTTATTTTACAATGTTATCTAACATTCTCATCTCATTTCTGTTGTCATTTCTCATATTACTTTTTTCTGTCACGTTTGTCATTTTACCAATCCTTATCTGTAAATATAAGTGTTCCCTCTGGTTAATAATTCGAGCTAACCACCTTCACTCTACCTTAATATCAATCTCCCTATCTACTGTATAATACAAATATATATATTTTTCTCAGATTCCGCATTACATTTTCTCAAACACCTTATGAATCATCTGTACATTACAAAATACTATTTTCAATATATTCTTATACATCACAACATATTACCTTGCGGAATCTCCTTCCTTATCCTTTTTTTCCCCACCCATTATCTCTCACTCTTTGGACAATGCACTTTCTTTTCATTCTTGTTTGTTTCCTATTCCTCTTTGTTTTCTGGTCCTTTCTCTTAACTCCCTTTTTTCCCATTCTTATTCCCCTCCATTTCTCATTCCAGTTATTAAACTTTTCTCTCTCCCTCTTTTGATTTTTCTTTTGCCCTTCCTTTTTCTTCTTTTTCCCTCCATCCATTCTCTGAACCATTCTCCCTTTTATCATCCCATCGGACCACAAATTTTGAATTCTAATTCCTTTTTCCCCCTGCTTAAATAATTGTTGTTCGTTTTGTCCTTCAATGTTGGCTCCTTCTTTATAGAACTCCTCCCCCTCTGGTTTATTTCGTTCTTGTGTATGCTGAATCACCATTTCTAATTTCTGTAGTAAATAATTGCACATTTCAAGTTTAATTTTTATCACGTCCCTTATATCTTGCAAATCCAATCTTGATTCTTGTAAGTCGACTCTTATATCAACAAATAGTTTCTCCATTATATCGTCTCCTTTTTTCCTTGTCTTTCCTCTTCCTTAATAGTTAAAATCCTCTTCTTTAACAGATATATTCAATCCCAGAGCCCAATATATTATTTCAGCCAATATCTTTTGAATTTATTTTCAACAATCCATACTCTTGAGTCTTTGATCGGATGGTTCTATAACAATTATAAAGTTTCTTTTATTTTCCTTTAAGTTCCAAAATCCAAACTCTTGAGAAGACCAGACACTTTTTAAAATGTACTGAAGTTTTCCTGTACCATCAGGTGGCACTCTATTTTTACCTTTAACTTTCTTTATTGAATATAATAGTTTTATTAAGTTCATTAACTTCAATCATTAGCTATTATTTCTTTTCAACACACTCAATTTCAGCATTTAATTATGCCCTTTAAGTGCCCATAATTCAATAGTTATCCAGTTTAATTTCTAAACCTTTGTTGTGTTAAAGTATTTTCCTTTAAATTTTCTCCTCCAAATTAATCCAATCCAAGTTTTATAAGATCCAATTTCTTTCTCACTTTCTCTAGTCACCGCTTCCACACACTTCCCTCCAAGATAGCCCTTTATTTTAAAACCGGAGTACCTCAAAAGTGATGTCCGTTGCCTGGTTCACACTCTGCTCGCTACTTCTCTGCTCCAGCACAAAACTTAGTTTCCCAGAGTGTTCTTTGTCTTCGTGGTGGCCATTTTAGGACCACCGCTACAGCTTGCCTTTGGGAGGGATTTTCCTGTCAGGGAGGGGAGTTGCGACTCCCCTCGACCCTCCAGGCGATTTCCCCCTTCTTCACCACCCCACCAGGGTGGTTCTGGTCCTGATCGGGACCCTCCAGCAAGTGAGCTCGGGCAAAACCGCGCACGATCGTGGATTCCGTTCTGACGAGGAACAAACTGGAAGTCTCAATGGTCTTTTTAGAGCTGCCAACAAAAAAGGAGAGGTGGAGAAGGGGTTTGAAAGAGCGGTGCAGCAGCTTAGAAACTGAAAGTGCATTCCGTAAATAGTTTTTCAAAGATAGTAACTAGGTGACTGAAGTTTTTGCCACACAAATATCACAAATAGTTGCAATCGTTACTCGCCTGGTTGTTTGGCCCATCTGGCTTCCCCATTGACTTCACTGGTCAGAAGGTGGCCAAAGGGGATCCCATGACCCCAGGGACGCTGCAACTGTCATAGGTACATGCCAGTTGCCAAGCGTCCAAATTTTCATCACGTGACTGTACCGGGGCTGCTGGTCGTAAGTGTGAAAAACGGCCATGCGTTGTTTTCTTCAGTGCTGTTATAACTTTGGAAACTTTGAACGGACACCAAATGAATGACTGTAAGTCGAGGACAACCTGTAGTCATTTGGGAGACATTCTTGCTTTCAGTGGTGAAGCCTCCATGTGCCATGGCTGTCTATCTGTGAGGTTAATCTCAAGAAGAAATTATTGATTAGCGTTTTATCCCTCCTTTTAGTACTTTAGAAGTAACTCAAGACAGAGAACAAAGCTCATACGCCTTCCTCCTACAAATTCTCCCCACAACAACAACCCTGTTAGGTGGATTGGCTGAAAGAGAATGATTGGCCCAAAGTCACCCAAATAGCTTTCCTGCCTAAAGCAAGACTAGAACTCACCGTCTCCTGGTGACTGGCCCAAAGTCACCCAGCCAGTTTTCATGCCTAAGACAGGATTAGAATTCACTGTCTCCTGATGATTGGACCAAAGTCACCCAGCCGGCTTTCATGCCAAAGGCAGATCTAGAATTCACAGCCACCTGGTAATTTGTCCAAAGTCACTCAGCCTTCTTTCAGGCCTAAAGCAGAACTAGAACTTCCAGCCCTCTGGTAATTGGTTCAAAGTCACTCAGCCTGCTTTCACACATAAGGCAGGACTAGAATTCACAGCCACCTGGTAATTTGTCCAAAGTCACTCAGCCTTCTTTCATGCCTAGACTAGAACTCACTGTCTAGACTAGAACTCTGCCAATAACGGCTTCCCAGCGTCCCGTTAAGCTCTCACAGACAGGGCCTCCTTGGGGTGCCGTCGGCCAGACAACGTCGGCTGGCGACCCCAGGGTAGGGCCTTTTCTGTGGGAGCACCCTATGGAACCAGCTGCCCCTGGAGCTTCGGGTGGCTCCGACCTCCGGTCCTTCGGTGGGGCCTGAAAACATGGTTGTTCCAACTTGCGGAGGAGGGATGGGGTTTTTAATTTGAATAGTGTTATTTTAATTCAGATTATTGGGTTTCATGTTTAATCTCTTTTTAAAATTGTATAGTATTTATATTTATATTGTTTTTACGATTGTACGCTGCCCCAAGTCCCGGAGATGGGGCGGCATAGAATCAATAAAACTAAACTAAACTAAACTAACTCACCATCTCCTGGTGATTGGCCTAGCTCTAGACTCACCTGGCTGGCTTATATTGGCAGAACTAGAACTCACCAATACCTGGTGATTGGCTCAGCCAGCTTTCATAGCTTCCTTCCTAGAGGCTTCTGAATGACCTCTGCAAGAAGCCAGTTCCTGGCCATCATGGGCCACCTTTGGCCTCATCGATCTTTGCAGCTCGTGTTGGGGGCAGGTGCCCTGGCGCAGACTGGCACCGGCTGCCTCAATTGCCCGCAAACTGGCAGTAGAGAAAACACACTCCTTATCCTGAACCTCAACCCTGATAGCCCTTTGATCCAACGGCCCAGCCTGGCTGGCTTAGTTAGCGCCGGGATGAAAACCATATAATTTATTTACTTGTTTATTCAATTTACTGGCCTCCTATCTTGCCTCCTGGGGATAACCCTGGGCAGCTTACCATATTAAAAGACAAAACAATATAAATGAAAAGGTTACAAAAATATGCAAAATATACAGGATGGGGTTTGAAAAGGCCTTCCGTACATGGACAGGAGTGTCTCTCATTTGGGGAGGGGGGATTCCTCTCAGCTTGGTGCCCCTCTGCATCCTGCCCCTCCCTGTTGACTGCATCTCCCATTCTGCTCCTCCCGTTGACTCCATCTCCCATTCTGCTCCTCCCATTGACTCCATCTCCCATTGCCTTGCAGGCTCTGCCGTTGGTGGGGTTCCAGTTTCAAAAGTGGGAAAAAGCCCCAGTTGTGGCTGGTGTGGGAGCAGGAGCCACGCGGCAGGTAACCTTGGCTCTGCCTCTCTCCTCCCCTTCACCCCACTTCCTACCTGGTTCTCCTGCACTCAGCATCGTCCTGAGCCAGGCCCGGGTGCCATGCAGTCAATGGACCAATGGCAGAGTTTCTCAGAGAACAGCCTTCCCCAGGTGTGACGGCACAAGTTACCAAGAATTTACCAAGAATTGGATTGTGGTTTTTTCCTGCCTCTGGTTTTGGCTCCTTGTCTAGATCCAACTTTAACCACTGCACTAAATACAGCACTCATTTGCAAGAGATTCTCACTCTCTCTCTGTCTCAGTCTCTTTTTCTCTATGTTTCTCTCTCTCTCTGTGTTGTCTGTGTGCGTGTGTGTGTATGTGTGTGTGTCTCTCTCTGTCTCACTGTTTCTCTCTGTGTCTCTCTCTGTGTGTATCTCTGTGTGTGTGTGTGTGTGTCTGTCTGTCTCTGTCTCTCTCTCTCTCTCTGTGTCTCTCTCTCTGTATGCCTGTCTCTCTCTCTCTCCCTCCCAGTCTCCTAGTGATTGGCCCAAAGTCACCCAACTGGCTTTCATACCTAAGGTGAGACTAGAACTCCCAATCTCCTGGTAATTAACCCAAAGTCTCCCAATTGGCTTTCATGCCTAAGGGGAGACTAGAACTCCCAATCTCCTGGTGATTAGCCCAAAGTCACCCAACTGGCTGTCATGACTAAAGTGAGACTAGAACCCCCAATCTCCTGGTGATTGGCCCAAAGTCTCCCAACTTGCTTTCATGCCTAAGATGAGACTAGAACCCCCAATCTCCTGGTGATTAGCCCAAAGTCACCCAACTGGCTGTCATGACTAAAGTGAGACTAGAACCCCCAATCTCCTGGTGATTAGCCCAAAGTCACCCAACTGGCTGTCATGACTAAAGTGAGACTAGAACCCCAATCTCCTGGTGATTGGCCCAAAGTCTCCCAACTTGCTTTCATGCCTAAGATGAGACTAGAACCCCCAATCTCCTGGTGATTAGCCCAAAGTCACCCAACTGGCTGTCATGACTAAAGTGAGACTAGAACCCCAATCTCCTGGTGATTAGCCCAAAGTCTCCCAACTTGCTTTCATGCCTAAGATGAGACTAGAACCCCCAATCTCCTGGTGATTAGCCCAAAGTCACCCAACTGGCTGTCATGACTAAAGTGAGACTAGAACCCCCAATCTCCTGGTGATTGGCCCAAAGTCTCCCAACTTGCTTTCATGCCTAAGATGAGACTAGAACCCCCAATCTCCTGGTGATTAGCCCAAAGTCACCCAACTGGCTGTCATGACTAAAGTGAGACTAGAACCCCAATCTCCTGGTGATTAGCCCAAAGTCACCCAACTGGCTGTCATGACTAAAGTGAGTCTAGAACCCCCAATCTCCTGGTGATTGGCCCAAAGTCTCCCAACTTGCTTTCATGCCTAAGATGAGACTAGAACCCCCAATCTCCTGGTGATTAGCCCAAAGTCACCCAACTGGCTGTCATGACTAAAGTGAGACTAGAACCCCCAATCTCCTGGTGATTAGCCCAAAGTCACCCAACTGGCTGTCATGACTAAAGTGAGACTAGAACCCCCAATCTCCTGGTGATTGGCCCAAAGTCTCCCAACTTGCTTTCATGCCTAAGATGAGACTAGAACCCCCAATCTCCTGGTGATTAGCCCAAAGTCACCCAACTGGCTGTCATGACTAAAGTGAGTCTAGAACCCCCAATCTCCTGGTGATTGGCCCAAAGTCTCCCAACTTGCTTTCATGCCTAAGATGAGACTAGAACCCCAATCTCCTGGTGATTAGCCCAAAGTCACCCAACTGGCTGTCATGACTAAAGTGAGACTAGAACCCCAATCTCCTGGTGATTAGCCCAAAGTCTCCCAACTTGCTTTCATGCCTAAGATGAGACTAGAACCCCCAATCTCCTGGTGATTAGCCCAAAGTCACCCAACTGGCTGTCATGACTAAAGTGAGACTAGAACCCCAATCTCCTGGTGATTAGCCCAAAGTCTCCCAACTTGCTTTCATGCCTAAGATGAGACTAGAACCCCCAATCTCCTGGTGATTAGCCCAAAGTCACCCAACTGGCTGTCATGACTAAAGTGAGACTAGAACCCCCAATCTCCTGGTGATTAGCCCAAAGTCACCCAACTGGCTGTCATGACTAAAGTGAGACTAGAACCCCAATCTCCTGGTGATTGGCCCAAAGTCTCCCAACTTGCTTTCATGCCTAAGATGAGACTAGAACCCCCAATCTCCTGGTGATTAGCCCAAAGTCACCCAACTGGCTGTCATGACTAAGGTGAGACTAGAACCCCCAATCTCCTGGTGATTGGCCCAATGTCACCCAGCCAACTTTCATGCCTCTATGTCAGCAGTAGAACTCATGGTCTCCCGCTTTCTAGCCTGGTGCCTTAACTACTTTCACTTCAGGAGATCTATCTATCCATACCCTTTCTAGACAGAGGGTTCAATAGGGCCTGGACCTCAACTCTGCTGCCCCCCCGTCCTCACCTAGGGGTAAGGATTGTAGGCTAGGCACTCTCCACATGTTCAGAGCCCTTTCCTCCATACTTCATCCAGTCAGGCAGGATCCCAAGTGAATGATGAAGAACCAGCTTAGCTTCATCTGGGTTTGGTGATTCCCTAGTTACAAGAGCCTCAGTGGTGATTCTGCACTGGGTACCGTTCTGTTCTCTGTTACCCTAAAAGAGGACCTGACCTGGGTGCTCACATTGCAGCCCTGGTCAAAAGGGCCCAGCAGAGATTATACTACCTGAGACTTCTCAGGAAACAACAACTGGATGAAAAACTGCTGGTGACCTTCCACCGCTGCACCATAGAGAGTATCTTAACTTACTCCACCTCTCTATGGTTTGCCAATTGCACAGTGGCAGATAGGACAGCACTCCAGAGGGTTAACGTCATTGCCCAGAAGATCATTGGTTGCTCTCTCCCCTTTTTGGAAGAGCTTTGTAGCTCCCGCTGCCTTAAGAAAGTTCAAAACATCCTTAAAGATCCATCTCATCCTGGGATCCCCCTTTTTCTTTTTTGAACTATTACCATCTGGCAGACAGTACAGGACAATAATAAAAACAAGGACAAATAGGCTGAAAAACAGCTTCTATCCCAGGGCAGTAGCTCTTTTGAATTCTACTGCCTAGTGCAATATTAATGGAATATCGTCTAGTGCAATATTAATGGAATATCAGGGGTTTATCAATTCAATTGCATAGAATGCAAAGGATGTACACTGAAGGTGGCATTTAATTTCATTGCATGAGGTGCAATGGCCATAAAGTAGAATAGAACAGAATTCTTTATTGGCCAAGTGTGATTGGACACACAAGGAATTTGTCTTGGTGCAAATGCTCTCAGGGTATATAAAAGAAAAGATACATTTGTCAAGAGTCAAGAATCATCAGGGACAACACTTAATGATAGTCAGAGGGTACAAAAAGCAATCAAATCATACTAGGAAGCAGTCAATATAAATCATAAGGATACAAGCAACAAAGTTACAGTCATACAATCACAAGTGGGAGGGGATGGGTGATGAGGAGTGATGAGAAGGTTAACAGTAATAGTAGTGCAGACTTAGTAAATAGTTGGACAGTGTTGAGGGAATTATTTATTTAGCAGAGGGATGGTGTTCGGGGAAAAACTGTCCTTGTGTCTAGTTGTTCTGGTGTGCAGGGCTCTATAACGTCGTTTTGAGGGTAGGAGTTGAAACAGTTTATGTCCAGGGTGTGAGGGGTCTGTAGATATTTTCACAGCCCTTTTTGACCTGTGCAGAATACAGCAGTGGAAGGCAGGTTGATAGTAATTGTTTTTCTGCAGTCCTAATTAAGTAAACTAATTAACTAACTACCCGCCAGCTTTCCTTGGCACCTGAAACACATTAACCCGAGCATAAAGTGGCTGTAAAATGACAAATTACTGATATTTGCCTGGAAAAGGATCAGAAATTATTAACTGAACTTGCAATGTGTTTCTATATTTAAAAAAATCTATGTGGACTTTGACTGTAATGCTGATTCCGAAAAGGCCGGTGGGGATAGAGGGCTGAAGCGATGCCAGGAAAATGGGTGGCCACACAATTGCTCAGAAATGAGAAGTTTTTATGCCTTGCAATACAGGCAGCCCTTGCCTTCCAACCGCAATTAATCACAGCCCAAAACGTACGTCACCAAGCAAGACATTTGTTCAGTGAGCTTTGCCCCGTATTACGACTTTTCTTGCAACGTTGTTAAACCAATCGCTGCAGCGGTTAAGTTAGTAAACACGGTTGTATCTGGCTTCCTGTTGAACTTAGTTAGGCCGCTACCTGGAATACTTGCATCCTGTTTTGGTTACCACGGTACAAAAAAGATGTTTGAGGCTTTGGAAAAAGTGCAGAGAGGAGCAACTAAGATGATCAAAGGTCTGGAGAATAAAACATATGAACAGTTGCAGGATTTGGGCATGTCCAGTCTAGAGAAAAGGACTGGGGGGGGACATAATACGAATATTCCAGTATTTGAGAGGCTGCCATAAATAAGAGAGAAGGGAGGTCAACTTATTTGCCAAAGCACCAGAAGGCAGAACAAGAAACAATAGATGGAAACTAATTCAAGGAGAGAAGCAACCTGGAATTAAGGAGAAACTTCCTAACAGGGAGGACAATTAACCAGTGGAACTGCTTGCCACCAGAAGTTGTGGATGTTTCATCACTGGAGGTATTTAAGAAGAGATTGGACAAGCATTTGTCTGGAATAGTATAGAGCAGTGGTGGCTAAACTTTTTGGGCTCCTGTGCCAAAATTTTGTGTGCCAGCACCCAGAAGGCAATGCTGGGCTCCCACGCCCCCTGCACATGCGCGCATGATCCCCACCCCCTCTTACCTGCACTGCACCTCCCAGCTGATTTTTGGCCTGTTTGAGGCCTTTTTCAGCCTCCCAGAGGCTTGAGGGAAGCTTCTGCAGCCTTTGCAGGCCAAAAACGGGCCTGTTTCATCACTTCTGATATTTCCGGAAATACAGGAAGTGACAACACGGGGCTATTTTTCGGCCTCCAAAGGCTGCAGAGGCTTCCCTCAAGCCTTTGGGAGGCCAAAAAAGGCCCGAAAATCAACGGGAGACGACGCATGCAGTGCAGGTAAGTTTGCCTGCAGCTTCGCGTGCCGGCACAAATGGCTCTGCCTGCCACCTGTGGCACGCATGCCATAGGTTCGCCATCACGGGTATAGGGTCTCCTGCTTGAGGAGGGGGTTGGACTAGAAGACCTCCAAGGTCCCTTCCACTTCTATTCTGGTTGATGGATGGATGGATGGATGGATTTTGCTTGTCAGAAGGTCGCAAAAGGGGATCATCATAAAACCCCAGGACAGTCTGCATATAATCATCAAATAAATATATGCCAGTTGCCAAGCGTCAATTCTGATCACCTGTCCAGGGAGATGCAGCATCCATTTTAAAGAGTGAAAAATGGTCATAAGTCACTTTTTTCAGTGTGATTGTAACTTTGGCTACTAAACGAACTGTTATAAGTCAAGGATTATGATGAGGGGACTGGAGACTAAAACATATGAAGAACGGTCTGGCTAGTCTAGGGAAGTGAAGGACCAGGGGAGACAGGATAGCAATCTTCCAATATCTGAGGGGCTGCCCCAGAGAGGAGGAAGAGGATCAAGGTATTTTCTAAAGCACCTGAAGGCCAGACAAGGAATAATGGATGGAAACTGAACAAGGAGAGATTCAACCTGGAAATAAGGAGAAACTTTCTGACAGGGAGAACAATCAATGCATGGAACAGAAGTTGCCTTCAGAAGTTGTGGGAGCTTCATCCCTGGAGGCTTCCAAGAAGAGACTGGACTGCCATTGGTCAGAGATGGTGTAGGGTCTGCTAGGGCAGGCGGGTTGGACTAGATGACCTCCAAGATCCCTTCCAACTCAGTTAATCTGTCTCTGTATCTGACTACCTGTAGCAATGATAGATGTGGCTTTCGGGTCAAAATTCTGAGATCTGACGAGCATTGCGATCCAGAGATCTGACTAACTTTTGCATGGCTTCTCTCTCCCGCTCAAGGTCATCTCAATATTCGCCTTGGTGGACGTGGTTCTGCGAGCCGACAACGGGACCACGAAGTACAGCGCGGTGCTGAAGAGGCCCGGCGGTGAAGAATGACCAGGCCTGGTTTCCGGTCACCAATCCTGCCTATTTGCCCCCAAAACCCACTAATATTGGCAGATATCCCGAACTGACTCCCTGGGAAAAGAACCAAGACTTATTTTAATTTTAATTTTAATTTTGGTAGCTGTCGCTTCTTCGATCCCCGAGAGGGTTTTGTTTTGTTTTTAACAAGAGAGGAGGGAGGGCCTAAAGCCAAGATGGCGGCTGCAGCCTTGTAAGCCTCATAGCCCACATTAAGAAAACAATTAAAAATGATAGAGCTTGGCTTGCAGACCATAGCCGCCATCTTGACTTTTTTGATCCTGTCGGTGTGGGTATCCTTGATTTTCACTCAAGCTGGTTGGCGGGCTCTCAGCCGCTTCCAGAGGGGAGCCATAAATACTTGGAAGTGTGAACCAGCAATCTTTCCATCTTCTTAGATGAATTTGTGTGTGTTTGGGTGTGGGTGTGGGTGTTTGAATTTGTGGCCCACCTGAGCAGAGCCTCTCCCTTGTTGTATCTGGCCCGCGGGGCGCTCCACCTTGGTGTAAATAATCTCTTGCTCAGTCTTAGAGGCTCACATTTCCCATCTGTGGCTCTCATCCGTGGCTCCTACATCTGCTGGCTGGAAGATTCTCCATTGCTATAAGAAAGCACGTTGTGACATCTGTGATGGAGTTGTGTTGCTCTTTTTTCCAATTCTACTTCTCCGCCTCTCGACAAGCATCAACTTAAATCGTTTGTGTGTGGGTGGGTGTGGTATGTGTGTGTTTTTAACAACCTCTTGGTCCACCTACATGAGTTTGGAGAGTCTGAGTGCTCTATAAGAATGACACCATCTCCTCTTGGCTCTCCCCACCCCCACCCCCAAAATTCTAATAAAGAAAAACTGGAAAACGACAATGAAATAAATTCCTGGAATCCTTTTAAAATTGGCTTCCATTGTGGTTTTTTTTTTTTTACGGCAGCTGGGGTGGGGGGCAAAATAATCTATCTTTTGATTACATGTCATAATTTTATTTTAAGTATCTGCCTGGCTGGCAGGCCACACAAACTTTGAAAGAGAAGCATTGCAAACAGGGATCTATGAGGGAGGACAGAGATTACAGATACTTCTTGACTTACGACCGGTCGCTTAGTGACTGTTGGAAGTTATGACAGATCTGCCCAGGGCCACTTACAGGGGTGAGATGCTGCTGGTATAACAACCAGTTCGGTGATCACATGCTTTGCTTGCGGCGCATGCACAGCAATGCAAAATCCTTACCTGCTATGTTATTTCGGGAGTAACACAGCTGCGGAGCAGCAATCCACTCTTCTGCACCGATCAGCTGGGACGATAAAGGTCAGTACAAGCGCAGCAGGCGGGCGAGCCCACATGGTCATCGGAGTGAACCGGTTTGCTCCCAGCTGACCTTCGACCTAGGGGTTCACCGAACTGGTCGAACTGGCAGAATCCCACCCCTGTGTCAGGATTCCAGCAATCGCTCTAATTAAATCATGATTCTCGAGCCAAACTTCAAAAACTTCAAGCAGATTTATTAGAGGCGACATACTGGCACTCCCTGTATGAAGCCAACTCTGGCATACGTCATTTACAGTCATCTGTGACCCTGTTTCCCTCCTCCCCTGAGTGTGTCATAAATCAGATTCTCCAATTGAGCACATTCATGGGCTGGGTGTCATCATTCATATTCTCCAATTAAATATATTCGTGGGCAAAAGCTCTGGTATTTTAGTCACAATTTTTAAAGATAAAGAGTTGGAATGTACTTCCACTTTCAAACTGCTGCACTGCTCTTCCAGATTTCCTTCCTCCCCCCCTTTTTTATATTTATGCCAACTACTAAAACAGGCATAGGAATGTTTTATGAGTTGACATTCGGCTCCTCTCACTTCTTGAAGGTGACCTATATAAAGCGAAAACAAATTGAGTGCAGGTATAGAATTTAGGGTTGTGAACCCTCCCTAGGCTTGGTTGGATTTTCTGCATGGAATCTTGCTATAAGGCGTTGTCGAACTCGATCGCCTCCGTCAGGGCTCTCTTCGCGATACCATCATGGTGTCCGTGGTCAATTCTGCCTCGTGAAATGGGAAGAGCAGGTGCAACTTTTCAGATAGGGGGACTTCAACTTCCAGAGTTCATATAGCCCAGCTGGCTGGGGAATTCTGGGAGTTGAAGTCCACCCATCTTAGAGTTAGGTAAACAAACACTGTGTCAGGATTCCAGCAATCGCTCTAATTAAATTTATTTATATTTTTATATTTTTATTTATATTTATATTTAAATCATGATTCTCGAGCCAAACTTCAGAAAACTTCAACGGATTCATTAGAGGCGACATACTGGCACTGCCCCGTATGAAGCCAACTCTGGCATACGTAATTTACAATCCCCTGTGACTCTGTTTCCCCCCTCCCCCCTGAGTGTGTCATAAATTAGATTCTCCAATTGAGCACCTTCATGGGCTGGGTGTCATCATTCACGTTCTCCAATTAAATATATTCTCAGGCAAAAGCTCTGGTATTTTAGTTACAATCTTTTAAAGGTAAGAGTTGGAATGCACTTTCACTTTCAAACTGCTGCACTGCTCTTCCAGATTTCCTTCCGCCTCCCTTTTTTTTTAAAACAGGCATAGAAATGTTTTACGAGTTGACATTCGGCTCCTCTCACTTCTTGAAGGTGACCTATATAACGTCAAGCCCGAAACCTGACATATAAAGTGAAAACAAATTGAGTGCAGATATAGAATTTAGGGTTGTGAACTCCCCTAGGCTTGGTTGGATTTTCTGCATGGAATCTTGCTATAAGGCGATCGGTCTGGACGTTCCTACTCTTTACCCAGTGTGTATGATTAACACAGTGATTTAGAGCTTTCCCTGACTTGGTTAGACCATCTTATGTAAAATAAGCTATTCATTCGCCCCAAAAATCCTCCTCCACTATCAGGTCTTTTTTTTAATGGCAACTACTAAAACAGGCATAGGAATATTTTATGAGTTGACACCCTGCTTACAACCCAGATTCAAAATTCTGATGACCACCCCACCATCATACCATCATACGATCAGTTTTTAGACACTCAGAAGCCAGCCATTTGCAGCGTTCCTGCGGTCATGTGACCACAATGTACAATGTTTTTGGCCAGAAATTGGCATTTACTTCTGCTTTCTGGCCAAAAAAACCCACCCAAACCACCCATTGCATATAATAGATTCACTTAGCGACCACAGCTTTCACTGAACAAAGCCCGCTGTCGTTTCAGGACCACTGCGTTTGCTTAACGCTTGTGGGGAACCACTTAATAACTGGCATGACTTACAGGCGTAACTCCAGGCTCAATTTACAGCATGGCAGAATGGCCATATGAAGCAGCTCCTTTAGGAAACTCCACGACAGTTTGTTTAGTGACCATTCGTTTGGCCCCGATCTCCACTCCTCCTTCGCCGTGACCTTAAAACCTGGCTCTTTGAACAGGCCGGTCTGGACTAACTAGGGGGGGTGGGTTTGTTTTTTAGGGGGTTTTAAATTTTAATTGACTTTTAATTGTTTAGGCTTGTAATTAGTTTAATTCTTTTTTATTGTAAATTTGTATGGATTTTATATTGTTAGCCACCCTGAGTCCTTAGGGAGAGAGGGCGGCATACAAGTCTAATAAAATAAATAAATAATTCAAAGCTTCAATGGCACCGTAGGGCCATTGAAGGGCCTTGGTGGTGCAGGCTGTTAATAGCCTAGCACTTAGTTCCACCTGCCTGTAATTATTGCAGGCTCGAATCCCACCAGGCTCAAGGTTGACTCAGCCTTCCATCCTTTCGGGGTAGGTAAACTGAGGACCCAAGATTGTTGGGGGCAATAAGCTGACTTTGTAAAAATGCCGCTTAGTAATAAGCAGGCATATTCAATGGAAGGAAGGCTATTGCTGGCGCATTGGGTTGTATCCCAAAATTGTAAGCCGCCCTGAGTCTCTGGAGAAGGCGGATATAAATATGATATATATATATATATATGTAGGTCTTTGTGTATTCGGTCTTGTCCCGTGTAAGATTGAGAATACCTTGGCGACGTTTCGATGAGATCCCACTCGCCATCTTCAGGCTGGTGTCTTCGGCTTTGTGCTTGTGCCAGCAAAGCGTGATCTGAGCTGCCTTCTCTCTATAAATACTGGAGGGGGTGTGTGGTGTGCTGGCTCTGCTGTAAGCGGGTTGGTTGGCTGTGTTGTTGGCTGTGTTGTTGCTTCTTGATTGGTTGGTGGAATTGGTGTTTGCTGATTGGTTGGCTTTTTCATAAGAGCCTGTGTGGCTGAGGTAGTGGCTGTGTGTCCTTCAGCCTTTTGTGTTGTAGCTACCTGGGTAGAGGGCTGTGGTATGACCTTCTGAGTTTTATTGTTGTGACATCCTGGGTCTTGTGCTGTTATCTCCTGGGTCGTTGTCTGTGTTGCAACCTCCTGAGGTTTTGTGTTGTAATCTCCTGAGTTCCATGATGTAGTATCCTGGGTGGAAGGCTGTGATGTGACATTCTGGGCCTTGGTTTGGCTCCGAGTTTGAGGTCTGGCTATGTGTTTATAGCGTGTGTCAGTTTGCTTAGTTTGGGGGTTGGAGGGGGGTGTAGCAGCTGGAGTTGCAGCTATGGTCTGGTTTCTGGACGGTGGTTGCCTTTTGTCTGTGGGGTGGGCTTGGGTTTGAGTCTGGTGAGGGAGATTGGTGGTGGCATCATGTGTTATTTTGGGTCTGGTGTTGGTTTTCGTGGCTGGGACTCGTTTGTTGATAAGGGCTAGTTTCCAGATGTCTGGTAGGCGGGAAGTATCATCCCGTTTATTCATGTTATGGGGGTGTTTCTCTATTTCGATGGCTTCCCTAATTATTCTCTTGTTGAAGTGTTCAGTGTTGGAGATAAGTTTGGATCCCTCAAAATCAATTTCATGTCCTGTGGCTTTAAGGTGCTGGAAAATGGAGGAAGTTATTTCTTCTTTTCTGACTGCGTTCTTGTGTTCTGCGATGCATGCATTTATTCTCCTGTTGGTTTGTCCAATGTATGTGGCTGGGCAAATTTTGCACGGTATTTTATAAACTCCTTGGTTTTCTAGCTGGATCTTGTCTTTGGGGTTTCTTAAGATGTTGGCTATTTTTTGGTCAGTGCCAAAGGCTGTCCTGATATTGTGTTTGTGGAGAATTTTGCTGATTTTATCTGTGGTGCCTTTGATGTAAGGGAGGAGGGCGATGCCATTGTCCTGTTCTGTGTCTTGGTTTTTGGGGGGAGTCTCCCTTAGGATTAGGTTGGTGATTGTGCTTCTTTGGAATCCATTGGACAACCTACACCCCAAAATACAATTTACCATGGAAACAGAAACCAACAACCAACTTCCGTTCCTGGACGTCCTGATTTACAAAAAACCCAATGGCTATGGTCTGCAAAAGGCAACCACCGTCCAGAAACCAGCACAAAGCCAAAGACACCAGCCTGAAGATGGTGAGTGGGATCTCATCGAAACGTCGCCAAGGTATTCTCAATCTTACACGGGACAAGACCCGAATACACCAAGACCCATATATATATATATATATATATATAATTAAATTTATATCCCGCCTCACTTCCCCCAATGTGGAACTCGAGGCGCCGTACAAAAGGATAAAAGCAATTTCTATACAATATAAAAACAAAACCTCATTCATACCAATCCAAAACATACACGGGGGAAGAGCAAGGTCTCAATGCCATGCCCTCCGACAAAGCCAGGTCTTAACGGCTTTGCGGAAGGCAAGTAGATTTGGGATGGTTCTAATCTCCACGTGGAGCATATTCCAAAGGGACGGTGCCGCTACAGAGAAGGCCCTAGCCTGTGGACCCGCCAGCCGACATTGCCTGGCCGACGGTATCCAGAGCAAGCCCTCCCTGTGAGATCTAACTGGGCGCTGGGAGGCATAAGGTCGCAGAAGGCGGTATCGCAGGTATCCCGCTCCTAAGCCATGAAGGGCTTGAAAAGTTGTCACTAGCACCTTGAATTGCACCCGGAAGACCACTGGTAACCAGTGTAGCTCATGGAGGATAGATGTTATATGGCACATCTAGGTGCACCCATGATCACTCGCGCGGCTGCATTTTGCACCAGCTGAAGTCTCCGAGTGCTCTTCAAGGGCAGCCCCATGTAGAGCGCATTGCAGTAGTCCAATCGAGAGGTGATAAGGGCATGAGCAACCATGTGAAGAACCCCACGGTCCAGGAAGGGTCGCAACTGGCGTAACAGGCGAACCTGTGCAAAGGTCCCTCTGGTCACAGCCGTAAGATGGTGGTCAAATTGTAGCTGTGGATCCAGAAGGTCCCCCAAGTTGCGAACTCATTCTGAGGGGAGCAATTTCTCTCCCACCAGTACCAAAGTTGGATAATCAACTGAACCCGAGGGGCAAGACCCATAGCCACTCGGTCTTGTCAGGGTTGAGTCTGAGCCAATTAGTCCCCATCCAGATCCTCACATCCTCTGGGCACTGGGACATCACCTCAACGGCCTCACTTGATTGACCAGGGACAGAGATGTACAACTGGGTATCATCAGCGTACTGGTGATACCCGACCCCGTGTCGACAGATGATCTCACCTATATATACCGTGTTTCCCCGAAAATAAGACACTGTCTTATATTTTTTGGCTCCCAAAAACACACTAGGTCTTATTTTCGGGGTAGATCTTATATATTTATGGTGCCAAATAGTGGGTGTGAGTGTGTAGGGGGTGTTTGGGTGCACAGTTGCTCCCTGAAAAGTCTTCCTGGAACTGGAGATTTGCACTAGGTCTTATTTTCGGGGTAGGTCTTATATTAGGGCAGGTTTCGAAAATAGTGCTAGGTCTTACTTTCGGGGTAGGTCTTATTTTCGGGAAACACGGTATAAGTTAGGACTGTTATTCACACTTACGACCATTGCAGCATCCCCCTGGTCACAAAACCTAAAAATTCAGACGTTCGGCAATTGACTCGTATTTATTTTGTTTGTTTGTTTATTTATTTATTTATTTATTTATTTATTTTAAACAAACATAGATAAACAAAACATAAAACCATCTTCCAGTTACATACAGTGTGTCGGTTGGTTGCAAGTCTTTTGTGCTTCATCTCCATAGTCCTCACTTACAGTTTGTATAAATTCTCATATTATCCATCTAGTATGTATGTATTATTATCATTGTTAATCATTTATTTGACTATAACTATTATTCCATCATTTTATGCAAGACATTCAACATTTCGGATTAATTATATTATAACATTCAATACCCCATCATAAATCCATCCAATAATAATACATCCTTATGTTATATCCTCTATATTTTTATTATCCTTGTATTATAAAGTAATCTAAGATATATCATTTCCATATTTTTTTATCTAACCATTGATAAAATAAATTCCATCTCTTGTAATATTGTTTATCTTCTTGTTCTCTAATTTCAAATGTCAATTTACTCATTTCAGCACATTCCATTATTTTCTTAATGACTTCCTCCTGCATTGGTATTTTCTTATTTTATTTATGACAGTTGCCCAGTGTCCCGGGGCTCACTTGATCCCCGTTTGTGACCTCCTTATGAGCAAAGTCAATGGGGAAGTCGGCTTCACTTAACAACCTTGTTACTGACTGAACAACTGCAGTGACTCACTTAACAACTGTGGCAAGAAAGGTCACAAGGTGGGGAAAAACTCCTTTAGCAATTGACTTGCTTAGCGATGGAAATTTTGGGCTCCACTGTCATAAATTTGTATTTGTTGTATATATATTTCTGTGTAAGCCACCCCGAGTCCCCCCGGAGATGGGGCAGCATATAAATCCAATTAAATAAATAAATAAATAAATGGAGGACCACCTGTATACCACCATGACAAAGTGGAGTAGCAGTTTAATTGGCCTGGCAATGTTGGAAAATTCTGTGGTTCAAAGCCACAAATTTGGTAGGTAACAAGTAGTGGTGGTATTCAGGCAGTTCGCACCGGTTCACGAGAACCGGTTGTTAACTTCTGAGCTGTTTGGTGAACCGGTTGATAGAAGAAATCATTAGGGACAGAGAACTGGTTGTGAAATTATTTGAATCCCACCACTGGTAACAAGAGAAATTTCTTTAAAAAAAACTTTATTATCTTCTATAACTTTAAAAAAACAAACAAACAAAGAGTACAAGTATCTTAACTTCAGCAGTTTGTGGCGTTCGTCTTATACTACTATTTTGTGGATTATTTACAAATATATACTATTTATGCAAATGTAAACGTTAGTTTATATGTTGCTTATCATTAATTTTTTCATCATCCATTTATCTATCTTTGCCCAATCCAGTTATACCATTTTTCCCAAGTCTTATAATACAAGTCTTATATACCTATAATACTCCTCTTTCTCTTGTAACATCAATGTTAATTTATCCATCTCAGCACAAGTCATTATTTTTTGAATAATCAATTAATCTGGTGGTATACATGTATGTTTCCAACACTACCGTGTTTCCCCGAAAATAAGACACTGTCTTATATATTTTTTGGCTCCCAAAAACACACTAGGTCTTATTTTCGGGGTAGGTCTTATATATTTATGGTGCCAAATAGTGGGTGTGAGTGTGTAGGGGGGGGTGTTTCGCGGGTGCACGGTTGCTCCCTGAAAAGTCTTCCTGGAACTGGAGATTTACACTAGGTCTTATTTTCGGGGTAGGTCTTATATTAGGGCAGGTTTAGAAAATAGTGCTAGGTCTTACTTTCGGGGTAGGTCTTATTTTCAGGGAAACACGGTAGGCGTAAGCAGTTCTGGCTGCAGTTAGAATATGTAGTACTATATATTTTATATTTCTCCCATGTTTCTTTTTGAATATCCCCAATCAAAATAATTCCAGTTCTAGTTCTATTGGTTCATTGATAATCTCTTGAAACCACTGTTTAATTTTTAACTATAACAAGGGAAATTTCAATGGCAAGGGTGGGCAATCATGGCCCCCATTATAACCTGTGGACTTCAATTCCCAGAATTCCTGAGCAAGCATGCCACCTCAGAGTCAGCCTGGCTCCAGGAGTTGAAGTCCACAGGCAGTAAGAGGGGTCATACCCTTGCTTTATGAGGTATTTGTAGGAACCTTCTAAAAAGATTAGGCTGGTGTGAGGGCTGAGTGGCAGGAGGGGTAGGTAGGTAGGTACGGATGCCAAGTTGGCTCAAAAGTACATCAGGTGAGCCTCACTGGGAAATTAGCCCGTATCTCATTCCAGAGGACAATCAATTGATTGATTATATCATGGTGGCTCAGGAATTCTGGGAGTTGAAGTCCACAGGTCATCAAGAGGCCATAGTGGCTCCAGAGCAACGTTTCTCAACTTTAGCCATTTTAAGATGGGTGGACGTCAACTCCCAGATGTCCAGCTCTTTGTGGCAACTCTTTAACATCCTCTAAATCAGGGGTCTCCAACCCTGGCAACTTTAAGACTTGCAGACTTCCAACTCCCAGAATTCCCCAGCCGGCATGCAAATGACCAATGCGCGATTACAAATTGCAAACTGGTTTTCCCCCACCCTCCAATTCTTCCTACATGCCCAAATTCAGACACGATGCCTTCCAGGCTTTCCTTGTGGAATTGTAATGCTCAGCTACAGACGGGAAAGATGGGACATGTTGTCCAGTACATTTGGGAGGCATTCACTAGAGCTGTGTTTTTCAAACTTGACAACTTTAAAACCTGTGGACTTCGCCTCTCAGAATTCCCTTTTAAGATGTGCGGATGTCAATTCCCAGAAATCTTTATCAGATGTGTAGACTTCAATTCCCAGAATTCCCTTTAAGATGTGCAGACTTTAACGCCCAGAATTCTTTATCGGATTTGTAGACTTCTGGGAGCTGAACTTTAAAACTTGTGCTTAAAGTTGCCAAGGTTGGACACCCCTGCTCTAGATTGCAAGATTGGTCCAGGATGCTGACATTTTCTTTTATTCTATTCCATTCCATTCCATTCCATTCCATTCCATTCCATTCCATTCTATTCTATTCTATTCTTCTATTCATTTTTATATTCTATTCTATTCATTTTCTTCTATTCCATTTTCTTCTACTCTATTCATTTTCTATTTCTATTCTATTCATTTTCTTCTATTCTATTCATTTTCTATATTCTATTCTATTCATTTTCTTGTATTGTATTCTATTCATTCCATTCCATTCCCTATTCTGTTCTGTTCTATTCTATTCTATTCTATTCTATTCTATTCTATTCTATTCTATTCTATTCTATTATAATCCTATATTCTATTCACTATGGGGCATTTTTTGCTGGAAACTGGAAGTAATTACAATATTTTTGCTGGTTTCTGCAAGAAGATTATAATCTATGGCCATTGTGCCCATGGAATGCCAAAAATGGCCGTAAATGTGGATGAATGTCAGGTGCAAAAAAAACCATTTGTTAAGTTCAATCACAGGAGATTAATTTTTATAGCGCAGACACAACAATCTGGTCAACTAATGGTCAACACTGAATGGGCACTAGATAAAGGGTCAACAGATTGAAGGAGGCTGGACTCACATTGTGGCATCACAAGGATTCCAAACTGATGACATGTTTAACTCTGCCTCATAGCTCTGCTTGCTTTTCTCCTGCATCTGGAAAGTTATTTTTCTTTTCATCCCTTGGATTTATCCCTTTGAAAGGTTTAAAAAGTGGTCCCCTGATTAAAGCTTTTTCTCTATAGATGTGCATATTTTGTGTGTAGGCGCAATTTAACAAAAAACTCTCCTTTCTTCACAACAGCTGCCTTTATTTTTATGCAAATGCACCAGAAATGGATGGTTTGCAATCAGACTAACTCTGTGCTTCTCAGCCTGAGTGACTTCAGAAATTGTGGACCGCAATTCCCAGAATCCCCCAGTCAATGCTCCTGGGCAAGACACGGCCCATTGCAACCTATTTTCCAAAGCACCAGAAGATAAGAAACAATGGATGGAAACTAATCAAGGTGAGAAGCAACCTGGAATTAAGGAGAAACTTCCTAACAGTGAGGACAACTGACCAGTGGAACAGCTGGCCACCAGAAGTTGTCAGTTGCTCCAACATTGGAGGTTTTAAAGAAGGAATTAGACATTTGTCCAGAATAGTAGGGGTTTCCTGCCTGAGACCTTCCCTTCCAACTCTGTTATTCTGTATTTAAAAAGTTGTCCCGTGATTAAATCAACCAGCAGATTTTTCTCTATAGATATGCATATTTTATGTGTAGGTGCAATTTAAGAAATGTCTCTTTTCTTCCCAACAGCTGCCTTATTTTTATGCAAATGCACGAGATCGGTTGCAACCAGACTAACTCACTGCTCCTCAATAGGACTGACTTCAAATGGGTGGAATTCAACTCCCAGAATTCCCCACGAGGAAACTTTACGCTCCTCACAGGGAGAAACTCATGGGAAACTGAGGCACAGCATGGCCCTTGCTCTTTCTCTGAGCCTGATGAGGTCAGCCCTTGCTATGGCCAGAGTCATGAAGAAACAACCCTCCTGGAAACAGAGGGAGAGAGACGGGATGTTCAAGACAGGAAGCATAGAATACAGAATAACAGAGTTGGAAGGGACCTTGTAGGTCATCTAGTCCAACCCACCACCCAAGCAGGAGACCCTACACTATTTCTGACAGATGGGACTCCAGTCTCTTTTTGAAAGTCTCAAGTGATGGCACTCCCAGAACTTCTGTTCCATGGGTTGATTGTTCTCACTGTCAGAAAGTTTCTCCTTATTTCCAGGTTGAATCTCTCCTTGTTCAGTTTCCAACCATTATTCCTTGTCTGGCCTTCGGGTGCTTTAGAAAATAGCTTGACCCCCCCTCCTCTCTGTGGCAGCCCCTCAAATATTGGAAGACTGCTATTCTGTCTCCTCTGGTCCTTCTCTTCCCTAGACTAGCCAGGCCCAGTCCCTGCAACCGTTTATTGTATGTTTTAGTCTCCAGTCGCCTAATCATCCTGGTTGCTCTTCTCTGCACTTTTTCCAGAGTCTCAACATCTTTTTTACATCTCTTCTTTGTGGCAAGCCCTGAGATATTGGAAGACTGCTATCATGTCACCCCTGGTCTTTCTTTTCCTTAAACTAGACATGTCTTCTGTCCATCCATGGTTTGCTAAGATGTCATCTGTTTCTTTCTTTTCTTCTTTCTTTCTCTCTCCTTTCTTTCTTTCTCTTCTTCTTCCTTCCTTCCTTCCTTCCTTCCTTCCTTCCTTCCTTCCTTTCTTTCGTTGTTTCTCTTTCTTTCCTTTCTCTCTCTCTCTCTCTTTCTTTCTTTCTTTCTTTTCTCTCTCTCTCTCTCTCTCTCTCTCTCTCTCTCTTTCTTTCTTTCTTTATCTTTCTTTATCTTTCTTTCTTTTTCTTTCTTTCTTTCTTGTGCCTTGGAAAATAGCTTGACCCCCCTCCTCTCTGTGGCAGCCCCTCAAATATTGGAAGGCTGCTATCCTGCCTCCCCTGGTCCTTCTCTTCCCTAGACTAGCCAGGCCCAGTCCCTGCAACTGTTTATTGTATGTTTTAGCCTCCAGCCCTCTAATCATCCTGGTTGCTCTTCTCTGCACTTTTTCCAGAGTCTCAACATCTTTTTTACATCTCTTCTTTGTGGCAAGCCCTGAGACATTGGAAGACTGCTATCATGTCACCCCTATCCTTCTTTTCCTTAAACTAGACATGTCTTCTGTCCATCCATGGTTTGCTAAGATGTCTGTCTGTCTGTCTGTCTGTCTGTCTGTCTGTCTTTCTCTTTCTTTATTTTTTTCTTTCTTTCTTTCTTTCTCTTTCTTTCCTTTCTCTCTCCTTTCTTTCTTTCCCTTCCTTCCTTCCTTCCTTCCTTCCTTCCTTCCTTTCTTCCTTTCTTTCTTTGTTTGTTTCTCTTTCTTTCCTTTCTCTATTTCTTTCTTTCTTTCTTTCTTTCTTTCTTTCTTTCTTTCTTTCTTTCTTTCTTTCTTTCTTTCTTGTGCCTTGGAAAATAGCTTGACCCCCCTCCTCTCTGTGGCAGCCCCTCAAATATTGGAAGACTGCTCTCCTGTCTCCCCTGGTCCTTCTCTTCCCTAGACTAGCCAGGCCCAGTTCCTGCAACTGTTTATTGTATGTTTTAGCCTCCAGCCCTCTAATCATCCTGGTTGCTCTTCTCTGCACTTTTTCCAGAGTCTCAACATCTTTTTTACATCTCTTCTTTGTGGCAAGCCCTGAGACATTGGAAGACTGCTATCATGTCACCCCTATCCTTCTTTTCCTTAAACTAGACATGTCTTATGTCCATCCATGGTTTGCTAAGATGTCTGTCTGTCTGTCTGTCTTTCTCTTTCTTTATTTTTTTCTTTCTTTCTTTCTTTCTTTCTCTTTCTTTCCTTTCTCTCTCCTTTCTTTCTTTCTCTTCCTTCCTTCCTTCCTTCCTTCCTTTCTTTCTTTCTTTGTTTCTCTTTCTTTCCTTTCTCTCTCTTTCTCTCTTTCTTTCTTTCTTTCTTTCTTTCTTTCTTTCTTTCTTTCTTTCTTTCTTTCTTGTGCCTTGGAAAATAGCTTGACCCCCCTCCTCTCTGTGGCAGCCCCTCAAATATTGGAAGACTGCTCTCCTGTCTCCCCTGGTCCTTCTCTTCCCTAGACTAGCCAGGCCCAGTTCCTGCAACCGTTTATTGTATGTTTTAGTCTCCAGTTGCCTAATCATCCTGGTTGCTCTTCCCTGTACTTTTTTTTACTGTTTTTTACTCTGCACTAGATCAATTTTGGCTTGGCTGGATGCTTTGCAAATCCAGCAGGGTGGTTTGATGGCTCCAAGCAGCGCATGAGGGAGCCAGTTGCAACCGAATCACCAAAAGTCTGTTTCAAAACCTCCCAGTTGGGAATGGGGGTGTGGCCCAAAGACAACTGGGCCCATCCCTCAGGTGGGGAATTTTGTAACAGGTGGGGGGGAACAAACGTTCATGTTTTGTGGAAGCTTGCAGGGTGATGTTCGCCAGCCCAGCCCACCTCACAGGGTTGTTGTGAGGAAGGGGGGGGAAGGATGCATTGCATGAATGCTCCCACCCCACCCCACCTGGGGTTGGAAATATCCCAGAGGAAACAAAACGAGGCTTCTACAAGGCTCTGTGTGTTGAACACACACTTCTTGTGATCTTTGCAAAAGGGAAGACTCTGCTCTGCTCGAACCTTGATGCTTAGCGACGTTGAGGAAATCTAATAAAGGAGAATATTTGTAGCTCAGGGTTGACATTATTATTATTATTTATTGGATTTCTATGCCACCCCATCTCCCGAAGGACTCGGGGCGGCGTGCAATCATAAAAATACAATACAGTATTAAAAAAGAATTAAATAAGAAACCCAATAATCAATTAAAATTAATAAAAACAATTCACTAAAACCCCACCCCTCCATCAGTCCAGGTCGGCAGGTTGGAAAAGCCATGTTTTCAGGCCACGACGGAAGGATTGAAGGTCAGGGGCCCCCCGAAGCTCCAGGGGCAGCTGATTCCATAGGGTGGGTGCTCCCACAGAGGAGGCCCTACCCCTAGGGGTCGTCAGCCGACACTGTCTGGCCGACGGCACCCCAAGGAGGCCCTGCCTACGGGAGCGCACGGGACGTTGGGAAGCCGTTACTGGCAGCAGGGTCTCCCACAAATACCCCGGTCCTAAGCCGTGTAGGGCTTGGTGCTCTCTGAGCTTGGTGGTTTTCTTGCAGACGTTTCACAACCCAACTAGGTAACATCCTCAGTGCTAGAAGGGGGCAGGGTTTACACTAATGCTATTACCCCAGGCCACTTGGAGGTTTATCTGTGTACCTGGGATCCTCTGAGTGGGGCAAATGGGTGAGGAGCCTTCTGGGAACTGCTGAAAGGACTGTGTTGTAGACTGGAGATAGATGAGGTCGGTGAGGCTCCACACCCATTTGCACCACTGTGGTGACTCTGAGCACACAGGTAGACCTCCAAGTTACCTCAGCAACCTTCTAAAAAGGATGCAAATGACCAGCTGTCTGCAAGGAGTATCAATCCTTCCCTTCCCCACCATCCAGTCAGAGCTGAAGAAGCGTCTTGGATGAGAAGTGAAACGTCTTCAAAAGAAAAAACAAAAAGTCCAGTTGCCTCTTCAAAAAAAAAAGCACCTTTGGGACAACCATCACCTGGATGACTGAGAATCTCCTTAGATAAAAGAATGGTGGTAAGTCAAGGATTTCCTGTAGGTGTCATGCCCCTGGTGGAGACTGACTCCGAGGAAGAGGAAGAACAGCCAACAGGGAGTGGGATTGTGGCTCTGGAGATTGTGGAGGAGGCTGGGGAAGGGCAGAGGCCGGCTGAGCAGTCAGAGGAGGACCCAGGCCCATCCCCTCTCCATCCTAGGGCACGCAGGGAGGAGAGGATCAAGGAAAAGCATGGTCTACTCGGGAGGAGAGGGCCATGATCCTCCTCAGGGCTTACAGCTGGGAGCTCTGTATATAAGTTCGTAAATGCGTAGTTAGAATTGCTGGAGTCAAAGTTAGTGTTTGAGTTCTAAAGAAGGTTTATCTTGGTTGGCGTTCTTCCAACGGATGGTCCCTGGTTATCTTCCTGAAGCTGGCAATTATCTATCCTGGTCTGTCGAGGGACTTTATTCAATGTGGTTTGTTTTGGGCTTTTGCTTCGTTATCGGCTCTTTGAATGTGAACTGTGTATTTTGTCTTTGAAATGTTATTTTGACTCCTCTACTGTGAACAATTGAACCGTGAAGCCAAGTTGAAGGCATTAAAGGACTTTTAGTTACGTTTTGGATTTTGTTATATTTCTGAGCTACTCTGGGTCATCACAGTAGGTTGCAATTCTGGCCAATGCATTTTGATAATGGCTGAAATGTCCACCTGGGGCGGCTACTAAGTGTCTGTTTCTTGTGGCTTTTTTACGCAGTCTGGAGCTTTCTCTCCTCTCAGTTTCTTTCAGCAGACATATAGGTAGTCCTCGGCTTACGACCTTTCATTTAGTGACTGTTTGAAGTTACCAAGGCACTGAAAAATGTGAGTTAGGACTGTTTTTCACACTTACGACCGTTGCATCTCCATGGTCACGTGATCAAAATTCAGCCGCTTGGATGAATACCAGTGGGTGGTATTCAGCCGGTTTGCACCGGATCAGGCGAACCGGTAGCAAGGATTTGGCGTGGGTCACAGAACCGATAGTAAGTTCTGGCTGGCCACGCCCCCGACCCAGTCGCTGGCTCGCTTGCCCCGCCTGCCTGATGCTCGCTCACCCCGCCCGCCTGACGCCCCTTAAGGTATTTCTTTCTTTTTTTCCCTCCCGACAATCAGCTGATTGTATGACCAGCCGGTATTCCCCTTGCTGAGGCCCAGGAAGGCAAAAAATGGAGAGAGGGGCTTAGCCCCCCCCTCCATTTTGTGCCTTCCTGAGTCCCAGAGGAGCCTTCTGGGAGGAAAAAGCCACCCCCCCCGGAGCCTCCTCTGAGGCCAGGAAGGTCCCAAAATGGAGCGTGGAGGGGTGTTGTGTGCCCCTTCAATGCTCTGGTTTTTTTCTTCCTGAGCCCTTCTGGGAGCAAAAACGCCCCCTCAGAGGCTCTTCTGAGGCCCAGAAGGCCCAAAAAACAGGTGGGGGGGCAACTGCAAAAAATTAGAAAAAAGCCGCGTCTACCCAGTCACATGGCCACACCCACCTAGCCATGCTCACCAAGCCACGCCCATAGAATCGTTAGTAAAAATGTTTGAATCCCCCCACTGGCTTGGGGGCACTTACTACCATATATGGTGGAGCTGTAAAAGAACACAGGTGTTCTGGTAAAATAAATTGGTCATGTTTAGAGGAAATGTTGGGACTAAAAATTAGCTATACACCGGAGATGTCGTTATTAGGAATAATAAAAGAATTTTTTTTTTAGTAAAGCAGATGCCTATTTAATTATACACATAAGAATTATGCATAAGAATTAATTATACACGCAGCAAGAATATTATTCGCCCAAATTTGGAAAACAAAAGAAATCCCAAGTGACGATGCCTATGATCGATAAGATTTTTCAGTGCGCTGAATTAGATAGATTGACGCTAGAATTGAAAGAACAAGATAAATCAGAACACTCTAAAGTATGGAACAAATTTTTACTATTGGAGGGAGGGACATGAAAGGGAGCTCACAAAATTGAAATAAGAATTAAAGACGAAATAGAAATGAGGCATAAGAATAAGATTCAAAATGGTACAAAGCTTAAATGTGTATATGCACATGTATGTATATAAATGTTTATATTTTTTGATCTTTTCTAGTGTAAAATGTTTAGACTGAAATGTATGTCAAAGAAGACCACCACGTTCAATATTTTTAATGCTTATTTTCAATAAAAAAAATTTTTTTAAAAAAAATTCAGCCGCTTGGCAATGGACTCATACTTATGACCGTTGCAATGCCCCGGGGGTCACGTGGTCCCCTTTTGCGACCTTCTGACCAGCAAAGTCCACGGAGAAGCCAGATTCACTTAACAACCAGGTTACTAAGTAACAATTATAGGGTAAAGTATGTTTTATAGGAAGTATAAGATTGTAAACATGATAGATAAAAGTGTATTAATAATTGATTGAAAAATATTGGGGGGAAAATAAAGGAAAATAGTATAAATTGTGATGATAAATGGGATAGAATACAAGAAATGAGTGAATAATTGAAATTATATCTGCACGGAGAAGTGAAGGTCCGACACACACTGTTCTCAAAAGAAGAATTCTTATGTTTTTGTTTGTTTGTCTTAGTGTAATAATGGTTTGTTTATACTGTATATTTGCTGGCCGGGAATGGTTGTGGAATGATAATATGAAATGTAGTAAGAAAAACTAATTTAAAAATATAGAATATTTTGTATTTAATGAGGATGGAGAAGATGAGACACAACCTACCGGCACATTATATATTATGTTTGTATTTTTGTTTAAAAACAATAAAAAAATTGGTCTTAAAAAAACACAACCAGGTTAGTAACTTAACAACCGTGGTGATTCACTGAACAACTGTGTCCAGAAAGGTTGTAAAGTGGGGCAAATCTCACATAACAACTGTCTCGCTTAGCAATGGAAAATTGGGCCTCCATTGTGGTCATAAGTCAAGGACTAATCAAGGAGAGAGAGCAACTTAGAACTAAGGAGAAATTTCCTAACAGTGAGGACATTTAACCAGTGGAACTACTTGCCACCAGAAGTTGTGGGTGCTCCAACACTGGAGGTTTTTAAGAAGAGACTGGACAGCCATTTGACTAAGATGGTATAGGGTGTCCTGCTTGCACAAGGGGGCTGGGCTAGAAGACCTCTGAAGTCCCTTCCAGCTCTATTCTGATTGATTGATTGACTACACTTGCCCTGCCATCCTGCCAGTAACCACCAGAGCAAAAACACTCCAAGAACTACGATCGAGTGACAGGAAGGATCAAGACCAACACAAAGTGAGCCTGCACTCTTGTGCAGAATAATTTTTTTAAAAAATTCATTCATTCAAGATTTGGGGGAAGAAACTAAGGCCAGGCTGGTGCGAGCCAACGATGAGGACTAGAAGCTTGAAACAGAAGCCTTACTTGTCAGGAGGAAAGCAGAAGAATTAAAAAAAAAAAAGGAACCAGCCCTGGGCACGAGTCCAATTTCTTGTAGCTATATATCAATACTTCCTGGTGCCAAAAGTTGTATAACTCGTACCCAGGTAGGACCCGGAGAGGACGAACGTCGGTGCCCAAGGATGCCCGTTGTCCTCTCGCTGTCCAAAGTTCCTTGCAGTTTGTTTTTATAAGCCTCGGATCTTGGCGAGGTCCTTCCTTACCAGCTAACGGCGTGCTCGGCTCTACCTGCAGACATGTGGCGGGCAGGACTGGTCCTGGGATTGGTGGCATTCACCGCTGCGTTTATCCCAGGTAAATTGGGCAGCTGGTCTGGCATGGGGCGGCCGGCACAAGCAGAAAGGGCACCTTATGGGATGTAGAGATGTAAAGAAGGAGAATTCTGCTTAAGGGGGCTGTGTGAAGGAAGCCAGCTTCAGATTTGTTAGGGAAGAATAATGGAATGTGCAGAAATGAGTAG
>SOZL01000056.1:43526-71531 GCA_009733165.1 Naja naja | reverse complement strand
GCACTCACCAATTGTATTTACCCTATTGGGACTCCCAGTCCCTCTAGCCATCCCCTTTTCTTTATGGAAGGCTGCCCTATCCTTCCTAAGATTAAATTCAGCAATGAGCTTGCCAGTCAGAATTTCTAGTGACATACCATTATATGTGGAGTTATCCAATTGGGAAATAAAATTGTCCCAACTGGCATCCAAGGAATTAATTATTATGCTGATTAAACTCCATTCAGAGACAGGTTCCCCCCTTAAATTTAATTCCTCCCTCATCCTTTTTAAATTGCATAAATGTTCATTAATATCCATTCCAGCCCTTAATTTGGATGAATGGAACTCTTTAGAAATTCTGGCAGTTGTGTTATAATTTTTTGAATTAAACATATTAAACAGAATTTCCCAAAGTTCACACACTGTAAGCTCATGGGGGATGCTAGAGTAAAGTGCTGGATCAATTGATAAAAGAATTAAACAAAATATTTTATGGTGCAGCAAGTCCACTTCAATAGACCAGGGCTTGAAAGGGGGATCAATAAGTAGATTCAGCCCATTCTCCTTCATTAGTACAACTTGTATCTCCCTAGTCCACTCATGAATATTTCTCCCTGAAATAGTTTGTTAAAGCCAGAAGGCAATAGGTTTGAATTTCCCTGTGAATAAATGCTGCTCTGCTGTCCACTGTGCTGAAAACCCCTATTAGCACAGTAAGGCAAAGGTATAGAGACAGCATTGGCTTAGACGCAGACAGTTGCTCCTCCTAGATGGGAGGGAGAAGAAAACTCATTTGCGCATGCTCAAAGTTCATTCCAGCTTGGACTTCACTGGAGAAGGAGCTCGTCGGTTGAGCTCTGGAGGTAGGCCTCTGGCCTGCCTCCAGAAATCCTGACAGAGCATGTGCAAAGGCCATTCGTCATGGGACACCGCCGGAGAAGGAGCCCTTTGCTGGGGCTCAGCTGGTAAGCCTCGGGCCGACCTCCACGACGAATGGCCTTCGCGCATGCTCTGTCAGGACCTCCGGAGGTAATAGGACTGGTACCTATGACTGGTACTATTAGATACTCAGACAAAGTCAAAGGCCACTTCACCATCTCCAGGGACAATGCCAAAAGCCAGCTGTGTCTGCAAATGAACAGCCTCAAACCAGAGGAAACAGCAATCTATTACTGGGCAGGAGACACAGTGAGAGGAAGTGAATCTGAGTCCAGTCAAGAACTCTTCACATAGAAGCTCTCCAAATTACCTCAATCACAGATGACTGAATTGGAATGAGAAGAAGTAAACAAAACCACATCATACTATGTGGAAACTGAGAACTGATCTTGGAGTAAGCAGTGAGCAACATGGTTAGCACTTTGAAAGGGGAAAAAAGAAAGACTCTGGTTACAAGAGTCAACTGGTTAGTTTATAAAAAGTTAAAGTTTAGTTTGAGCCAGTACTATGGAATTTGTGATGACCCAGGGTGGGATACAAAACAAACACAGTCACAGAAAACAGAAGAAGCCCCTTTTATTCCTTCATTTTGCTTCCAAGCTCTGAATATACTTGACAGAAGCCAAAAAACTCCCACACAAACAGTTACAAGAAGGGAAAAAGAAACACAAACCTGGCAAGATAAGGGCTGCAGAACGTCCACAGATAACACACACTGGGAAGGACGCCAAACTCAGAGAGGAACCATAAACTAGAGATATTTCCACACTTTGTTTCCATCATTTGCCCGTACACATGTCCATCCTCTTATCCAATTGTCACAGCTGCAGCCCATGAAGAGGATCAAGGCCCTCTCTCCCTTATTCTCTCCTCCCTGCATGCCCTAGGATGGAGAGGGGATGGGCCTGGGTCCTTTTCTGACTGCTCAGCTGGCCTCTGCCCTTCCCCAGCCTCCTCTACAACCTCCGGTGCCACACTTCCATTCCCTGTCATCTGTTCCTCCTCTCCCTCAGAGTCAGTCTCCACCAGGGGCATGACAGAATGATATCTTACAGTTCTTCCTTGATACGTTTTGCAATTCAGGCACCTTTGATTCTTAGTACTGCCAATTCTCCTGGGTTTATCTCTTTTTTTGAATTTTTTTATTTCATTCCTTTCACCTTAATGAATAGAACAGAACAGAATAGAAATAGAAATAACAGAGTTGGAAGGGACCTTGGAGGTCTTCTAGTCCAACCTCTTGCCTAGGCAGGAAACCCTACACCACTTCAGACAAATGGTTATCCCACATCTTTTTATAAACTTCCAGTGTTGGAGCATTCACAACTTCAAAACAAAAAGCTTTAAAATGGACATCAGATATCTACACTAATCCAGATGATTTTCAGGATAAAACTCCAATTGAAAATAGAAACTTTTCTCTTTGAATTAATAGACAAGCAATTCAAAAAGAACTCTTAAAACTTTTCTTTTATATATGATAACTGCTGGACTATTATATAGTTAAAGATGGAAAGACCTGATACTACCCACAATGGAGGGAAAGAAGGTGAAGATAATGGAATCTGCAGATCAGGGTAAATTAAAACTTTTGGTTGTTTGTAAACTGCATGAAACAATAAAATGTCCAGTTATGATTTGTGGTCTTGATGACTAAAAAATGGATAAGAGAAAAACATGGGCTCTTTTTGTAATCAGAGTTTACATTAGAAACGTACTTATATTTGCTACACAAGTTATGCCAAGATCCTTTTTTCTGTTTCTTTTCAGTCTCATCATTCTGAATACTAAAGTTTCATTCCTCGCTTCTTTGCTCCCTTGCTCCCTCCCCCCTCCCTCCATCTCTCTCCTTTCCTTCTTTCTATCCCTCCTTTTACAAAGTGGTTTATAATTATGTTATATTCTATGCAATTTTGGTGACTTTTTCACGTTGCAATTATTATTATTACTTTTGCCATTATTATTATTATTTCAATTTTTATGGCTGTCCTTCTTGGTGAATCAACTCTGGGCAAGTAACGACTAACAAAAACATCACACAAAATAGCATCTAAAGCAAAATGGTCTGCATTCAGTTCTTTTTGGGTTTCTCCAAAAGGTCATATTAAAGGGGTAAATGTATAAAACCTTTCCTGAACTTAGATGTTCAGCTTTTTTCATGTTTTTAACATGCCTCTTTCAAACGTTCTTACTGCTTGTTCATCATTTGTTCCCTTGAATCACTATTTCCTTGTTTTTATTATTCTAATTTAAAGGTAGCTTTCACTTTTCCTAAAACTGAAAAGTTATAAAGTTAAATCAACACTGTAGGGATTCTGCAAGAAAACTATTAGGTGAATGCACTGGTGAGTTCTTTTATCACAATCGTTATGTAAATCAAGTCACAATTTCCCCCTTAAAAGAGCCAGTCGGTTTTCCTTTTCAGTCTACACCCACCAAAACAAAGTTCATGCACTTTCCTGAATCTTTTCTGACCAACTCCCAACCATTCATTGCACAGAGCAAATATGGTTCTGTGGTTAAACTTGTTGTCCTTACTGGCAGTCCTCCATGGTAATTATTTCCTCCCTATTCAGCTTTTTTCCATTTTAATTCTTTTATACAGGACAGATTACTAATACATCTTTTTTTTTAAGGTGTCAAGTCTCAAGTCCAGTTGTTGGAGTCTGGAGGGGATGTGAGAAAGCCTAGAGAGTCTCTCCGTCTCTCCTGCCAAGCCTCTGGATTCACCTTCAGTAGCTATTACATGAGCTGGGTGAGACAAACTCCAGGGAAAGGACTGGAATGGGTTTCAGAAATACATCCAAGTTCATCTAGCATTAAATACTCTGACAAAGTGAAGGGACGCTTCACCACCTCCAGGGACAATGCCAAAAGCCAGCTGTATCTGCAAATGAACAGCCTCAAACCAGAAGATACAGCAGTCTATTACTGTGTGAGAGACACAGTGAGAGGAAGTGAATCTGAAGGTAAACAAAAACCTTCAGAACAGCTCTTGAACTTGATTCAGCCCCAGATCCTGGATTGGCTAATCAGGATTCACCAGCATATCATGATATTTTTATGATTCTTTTGTCTTGGGTATCCTGCAAGCAAGCTTCCTGAAAGACTTTGAGGAAAATGGCTTTACAATTCCAGTTTTACCTTCCCTGTTTGCAAAGTGATCTGACTTCAGAGAAAGTAACCGAATAGAATTTTCTGCTTTACTAATCAAGGCAGAAATCTGAAAATGAAACTTGTGGATAATCTTTCTAACTATCCAAACTGTCATTCACATATTGAGGAAACATCTGGACCTAAAGAATCTCCTTAGAGAATTAGAAAGATGTGTCCTCTCCTCACTTTGGACACCAGAGGGCAATGTTGACACACGAAACACCATGGCTTAAATCAATAAATAAATCAATTCTAAATAGATATTGTTTGATTTTGGAGGTGTGATCATTGTTATTTCTGTATTTATTTCCTGAAAACCTCTCAAGAAAATTCCACCTCACAAGAGGCTACAATCCACCCTGTGAATTAGAAAAAAATCATTAAAAAAAAGGATGCACATCTCATTTCTGGTTTTGTCATCAGAAAAAACTGTCCAAGTAGTTAAAATCTTTAATGACATGAAACATATTAATAATAACAAACTAAAATATAATAAAGGGATATTTTGTCAGTTTTCTGTGAAAACGTAAAAAAGGTGTGTTTTTTTTAATGGTCATCAGATGTGTACACCAATCCAGAAGACTTTGGGGGTAAAGCTACAATTGAAAGCAGAAACTTTTCTGTTTGAACTAATAGAGAAGCAACTAGAAAAAAGAATTCATAAAAATTTGCTTTTATATATGATAACAGATGAGAGAATATTATATTCTTCAAAATGGAAAAAAACTCAGTGCCACGCACAGTGTAATCGGAGGTGAAGATGATGGAATCTACAGAGAAGGCTTATCTAAAAATTTTGGTCAGAAAATTATTTGTAAAGTTTTCATGAAGGAGAAAAAGCACACAATCACAATTTGTGTATTTGATGAATGGTTAAAAATAGACAATAGAAAGACATGAGCTCTTTTTGTAATCAGAATTAATATTATAAATGTACTTATATCTTCAGCAGAAGAAATGCCAATATCCTTTTTTCTGTTTCTTTTCAGTCTCCTTCTGAACTTCAAACTTTCCTTCAAAAGGTCATATTAAAGGTGAAAACCTTTCCTGAACTTAGATGCGTTGCTGTTTCCATGATTTTTAAGATGCCTCTTTCAAATGAGCACGTATTCATCACTTGTTGATATTGGTGAAACAATTCTGGGCAAGTAATAACTGACAAAAACACACACAAACTAACATCTTATACAAAAATGATCTTGGTCTGCAACCAGTTCTCTTTGGGATTGTTCAAACATTCATGTTAAATGGGAAAATTTATAAAACTGTTCCCAAACTTAGATGTGCAGCTGTTTTCATGTTTTCTACCATGCCTCTTTCAAATGTTCCTAGTGTTTCTTCATCTTTTGTTCCCTTGAATCACTTTTGTGCAAGTCTTTGTTTTTATTATTCTAACTTAAAGGTTGCCTTTAGTTTTCCTCAAACCAAAAAGTTATATAGTTAAATCAACACAGTAGGGAGTATGCAGGAAAACTGGAAAGCAAATGCATTGGTGAGTTCTTTTATCTCAACCAATATGTAAATCAAGTCACAATTTCCCCCTTAAAAGAGCCAGTTGGTTTTCCTTTTCAGGCTACACCCACCAAAACAAAGTTTGTGCACTTCCTTTCTGACCAACTCCCCACCATTCATTGCACAGAGCAAAAATGCTTCTTTGGCTAAACTTGTTATCCTTACTGGCAGTCCTCCATGGTAATTGTTTCCTCCCTATTCAGCTTCTTTTCATTTTAATTCTATATGGGAGAGCTTACCGATACACTTTTCTTTTTAGGAGTCCAGGCTCAAGTCCAGTTGGTGGAATCTGGAGGGGATGTGAGAAAGCCTGGAGAGTCCCTTCGTCTCTCCTGCCAAGCCTCTGGATTCACCTTCAGCAGCTATTACATGTACTGGGTGAGACAGGCACCAGGAAAAGGATTGGAATGGGTGGCAAGGATCGGAACATCCTCATCTCCAATTAGCTACTCAGACAAAGTCAAGGGACGTTTCACCATCTCCAGGGATGATTCCCGCAGCCAGCTGCATTTGCAAATGAACAATCTTAAATTGGAGGACACAGCAGTTTATTATTGTGTGAGAGACACAGTGAGAGGAAGTGAATCCGATGCCAAACAAAAACCTGCTCATCAGAGAAGCTGTAGAGATGCATGAGTTCATGACAGAAAGTTGAATTTGTGTAACTGGAAGAGCCAGTAAATCTTCCTGGAAGCTGAGGACCTATCCTGGCCTAAATAGTGTGGAATCTGGTTAGCATTTTGTAGGGAGAAAAAACAACAACAATAATCTGTGGTCAGTATATGAAACTTTTTAAAAAGTTAAAATTTATTTCAAAACCCAAATATAGATTGATGTTCCACAATTCATCTCTGATATATTTTGCAGTTCAGTCCTCTCTCATTCTCAATCTTGACAATTCTCCTTAATTTAATTCCATTGTATACATTGATTTTTTCCACTTCTTCTACATTAATATATATTCAATCCCCGTAATCCTGAAGCTCTGGCTGAGCCAAATAAGGGAATCATGGGTCATGGCAAACCTCCCCTTCCAGAAATTCTGTGATACTGAATATTTTGGACTGCCTTCCTGCCTTGATAGCTTCTGCTGCAACTTCATACCTTATAGAATAGGTGCTTTGAGAGATTTTAATGGTTGTCACTCCCACTAACAATTGGGAGTGACAACCATTAAAATCTCTCAATCAACCTGATGGGTGTTAATATTCTTTCTTAGAGTCATTGAGGCCACTTGGAGATATCTCTGGGCCCTCAGAGTCCCTTGAATGGTGCAGATGGGTGTGGAACCTTCTTGGAACCATTGAAAGGACTGTGTTGCAAACAGGAAATAGGTGGTGTCTTATCCCTCCCCCTCAGCTGAGATATGTAGATAGGCTCTTTGACTTCTCTTTCAAACCAGTGGTCCTCTCTGTCCAGAATGTGGACTTTGCTGTCTTTAAAAGAGTGTCCTTTGTCTCCCTCATGTGTTCTGCCTTTCCCTTTCTCTCCAAAAATAGGATAATGTCTTTATATAATATCTGGCTTCCTCTCATCACTTATCACAGGGCATTTTCATTTTTAATTGTGTTGGAAAGGCAGGGAGAAATGAGCAAAGAAATAAACCAGTGTGCAGAAATACGGCCTTATTTCCAAAACTGATTATAGCTTTTCTGACTTGTTTAAAAGTTCCCCCAAAAGAAGTCCCCAGAATAGCTGTAATTTCCACTATGAACCCATATATGAATTTATAACAAAAACATTTCTTAATTGTAAACAAAATGAATTTTTAGACCATACAAAAGGGATTACTTGATTTTTGTCATAAAAAAGGTAGGTAGGCAGGTGGAAGGAAGGAAGGAAGGAAGGAAGGAAGGAAGGAAGGAAGGAAGGAAGGAAGGAAGGAAGGATAAGAACTACAGAATGAGAAACTGAAAAGAAATAGCAAATGTGTAGCACACTTCTTGACTTCAGTGTGGCAGCTTTTTTACAATTCATATTTAATATATTTCTGTAAACATATATTTGTATAATTTTATTCCATTTATTATAAATTTATTTGGGAATTGGGGGAATTATTACAGTAATTGTTTTACTGACTCTAAAGTAAACCAGTTCTTTCTCTTATCTGCTTATAAGAAAACAACAACAAAGCATGTAAACTGTCATCACTTTTCTAAGGATTGGAGCATCATTTGAAAATCATGCATGTAAAGTCTGTGCAAGGAAAGCTTAAAAAGTGAATGCCCTGAGAGTCTCTTTTAACCCAAGTAATATGTAAATCAGGACACAATTTGCCCTTTAAAGGAACCACAAGTTTTTTTTTTCAGGCTACATGAAATTGAAGCCCCTCCCTGAATCCTTTTCTATCAATTCCCCTCCATTCATTAGAGCAAATAAAAATGGTTCTATGGCAAAACTTGTTCTTACTTGCTCTGCTCAGAGGTAATATTCTTCCTCCTTATTCAACTTATTCCCTTTTATTTTTTTTATATAGGAAGACTCACTGAAGTTCCTTTCATTTTAGGTGTCCAATCTCAAGTACAGTTGGTGGAGTCTGGAGGAGACATGAGAAGACCAGGAGAGTCCCTCCATCTCTCCTGCCAAGCCTCTAGATTCACCTTCCGCAGCTTCTGGATGAACTGGGTGAGACAGGCACCAGGGAAAGGCCTGGAATAGGTAGCAAGAATTCACTAGCATTTACTATTCAGTCAAAGTCAAAGGACGCTTCACAACCCCCAGAGATGATTCAAATAGTCTGTTGTATCTTGAAATGAACAATCTGAAACCAGAGGACACGGCTGTCTATTACTGCGCGAGAGATACAGTGAGAGGAAGAAAATCTGAAGTCTCTCAAGAACTTTCTCTGCCTCTGAGCAGCTTTCCACTATGATTCACATCAGTTTGCATTTGTGTTCTGTTTATGTTCTATTTGAATTGTCTGGCTGCCTTCTTTTATTGTTTTGAAATTTCATCCCTTTTGACTCTTTGCTCAGTCCCACATCTTCCAAGCTGCAAAGCTAGATTTTTATTTAATCAAAAGTAACCCTGCCCACATTTCCAATATTTAAAGAAGTTTCTTTTAATACTTATCATGATAATCTATTCCTGTTTCTGTGTGTGTGTGTGCGTGCATGTAGAATATGTTAGAAAAACTATAAATCTATCTATCATTGACTGTCACTCTGTCTCTCTCTCTCTCTCTCTCTGTCTTTCTGTCTGTCTGACATCTATGGCAGGGGTCACCAACCTTTTGGAGCACCAAGCTGATAATTTTAAATCATGGGGACCAAAATATGAATTTTGAGTGGCATGTTGACATTGGGGGGAAAGTCGGTCCCATATTCTAGAGCTGCAGTAGTCACAGGACTGGCCTGTGCAGCTTTCTGCCATGGATGAGCTGCTCTGGGATGACCAAAGGGCCAGTCTTGTGACTACTGCAGCTCTCGAATATGGGACCAGCCTTTGGTGGGGTTGGAAGACAGTCAGCGATGGTTTAGAATAGATATTCTGGATGATGTTTTCTGAAACATTATTCCATGATTTCATTGCATTTGGGAAAATAAATAAGAATACCTCACCCCAAATAATAAAATCTGACATAGACTCACACTTGAAAAATGAATGAAAAAGGAATTTGGAAGAGTTCCCTGAAAGGATCTCAAGGAAATTGAACATCTGAAGAGGCTACAATTCATATTGTGAAGCCATGTCTGAGTTGACAACATATGTCTTCAACCAAATATAGAGCACACTGAATTACTTGGTGAATACAAAGTGCTATATTTGCATTTGTCAATCCAGAAGTAGAGTTGTTATTAACAATATTAGTATTGGTAGTATAAGTATTATTCTCAATTTGCATGCCTATCCATCTTCAGGAATCATCCCTGGGCAGCTAGCAATCATTAGAAACAGAATACAAATTGCAACTAAAATACAACCACTATGTGAAATGCATAAGGCTACTCAGATAAAATCAACATAATAGGACCCAACAGTGTCCAACTATTTCTATTCTAACTGTAAATTTTTTTCATTAATGCTTTGTGACTTGAACATCTGAATAATGCAATTCACATATGGCTTAGAAATTGTGCCTGATGTCTTGGTCAACATTCAGTTCTTTCTGGTTTCTTAAAAAAAGGAAAAAAACATGATCAAGAAAAATGTTTGGTCTCCAGCATAGCTATTGAAGTTTTATTCTCGGTGTATGTTTTTTTCCCTTACCTTTAAACTCTTTCCTAAACTGTTTATTAGAAGCTAATTTACTCACTGTAGTAAGTAACTTACTAACTTAAAGAATCACTGGATAAAAAAATGTTAAATCCAGTGCAAGCATTTGACTCACTGTGTAAAGAACCCCAATAATAAAATATCTATGGAGATTCTTAATCATCCAGGTCATGGGTGTCCCAAAGATGCTTTTCAAGCAGCAACTGGACTTTGTTGGGTTATTTACCATGAAAACATTTTAATTCTCATTCAAGAAACTTCTTAGAAGTGAAAAGTTTTCAAAGAAAAAAAAATCAAGTTGCTGTTTGAAAAGCAGTTTTTGGGCATAATAAAGTATACTTCCCTTGACTCTGCATGTGCTAGTGTGTATGTGTGTGTTTCTGTAATGTGGTTTGAAAATCATGTTTGTACTTCCGGTTTTCTCCTCATCGGAATCAGTTGGAATCCGATCGGCGTGGTTTCAAAGCTCACTTGCTGGAGGGTCCCGATTGGGACCAGAACCACCCTGTAGGGGTGGTGAAAAAGGGGGGAATAGCCTTGAGGGTTGAGGGGAGCCACAACTCCCCTCTCTAACAGAGAAAATCCCTCCCAAAGGAAAGCTGAAGCTGTTGATATAAGACTGAACTTACAAGATACAAAATTGGATTTGCAAGATATAAGGGAGATGATGAAAATTGCACTTGAAATGTGTAATTACGTATTTCAGATATTAGAAATGGTGACTCAACATACACAAGAACAAAGTAAACCAGAGGGGGAGGAGTTCTACAAAGAAGAAGCCAACTTTGAGGACAACTGGAACAACAATTACTTAAAGAGGGGGAAAAGGAACTAGAATTAAAAATTTGTGGTCTGATGGGATGGTAAAAGGGAGATGTCACTGCGTTTTTTTTGGTTTGTCTGTTTCAAGCTTCTAAGCTCATATTCTAGCAAGCAGGTGTCTGTCAGCCGGCACTGTGTTATCTTGTCTCCATAGTAGTAAGATAAGAAAGTCTTGTGATGTTTGGATCCACTGCGCATGTGTACAAAGTTTTGACTTCACTTCCTGTGACTTCCATTGTATTTTTTCCTTTCTTCTTTTTCTATATGCCTTGGTGGAGATTAGGTTGCAAACATGTAGCTCCGTTAGGTTTTCTTATTTTATAAATAAAAATGTTTATAGATTACTTTCCGGGTCTCATTTTTATCATCATTGACAGCAGAGAAGAACACGGTCTATCTCCTCTAATTAGCAGGGATGTTTTGGGAGATTTTTTACTCCCTGGCAAAAGGTTTTTTCCAAGCCTTTGAAGATGGTAGCAGAGAGAGGCTTGACATTGGTAGAGGGGATGGTTTTTTCAAAGCTTCAAAGCTTCAAGCTTAATTACATTTTTCTTTGCTTGTTGTGATGATAGGGCTTATTTTTAGTTAGTTCCTCAGGTCTGAGGACCTGGTGAATAACTGCAAGATAATGCCTCGAAAGAAAGCAAAGATGAAACAAAGGAGGACTCCGTCCGAGGACAATTTATGGCAGTCACTCCCACATACTTCTGCCGTGGAAAAGCAACAAGAGACCAGGTCTGTAAATTCTTCCTATATCTATGATGCATGTATACAAGCTCCGTCTGAAAAAACAAATGCTCCAGATTATGAATTACTTGGAGCAAAGCCTAAAGTTTTACAGTCAGCTGAGCATTTTTAACCCAAAGAGAAAGGTGAAATTCTTTATTCTCCAATGACTCCTGAGCAGACCATTAGGCGGAAGGCTGTGCAGGATTATTTGAGGTCTATTGATTTTTTTGAAGAGAGTATAAAGCAAGCCAAGGCTTTTGCATTATCCCTTCAGCCAGATATGGGTGTGGTTCAAGTTCCTGAGCCCTCCATCTTGCCTTCTTCTTGGAAGCCAAGGGACCACCCACAAGTTGGTCACATAGGTGTGGTGTTAGACCAATCAGAGCAGAGAGCTGTGCCTACATCACGTGGAGTGTCTTATGATCCCGACTCAGCGAGAGCTCCTGTGTTTTCTAATATTGTAGCACCATCTGCTGACAAAACGCATGCATTACATGAACATAAAGAAACTCTACATAAGTCATTTGATGAGATGTTACTGAGGCAATCTGTTCTACAAGATAATATATCTCCAGTTATGCAAATGCTTCCTGAGGCTACCCAAATTGCATCAACTCAGCTTCCTGGTATAGCTGCTAGTAAAATGCCTCAGGTGCAGATGCCAGCACCTACTCCAGTAGGCCACATTGGTGGTGTTCAAATACCAGTAGCAGCTCAACAGCAACAAGTCCACATGCAACCACAGGTTAGACCAGCAATGGCACAGCCACAAATGCATTTAGCAGGTCAACCAGCGCCAGGACCAGTGCCAGCTCAAGCACCACCTGGTGGCCAAGCAGGCATTGTTCAACCAGCACAAATAATGAATGTTCCTCTGCATATTTCTATCACCCCACTGACTGGTGATTCAAGATTAAAGCTCTCAGGACGAAATTACAAGGCATGGGTCAGTGAGGTTGGCATTTTACTTCATAGAGAAGGTACCCACTGTATGGTGTTTAATCCTCCACCACAGCCTTGGCCTCCTGACATAAGAGAATTGGATACTAGAGCATGCACAACATTATTGATGTCAATGGAAACTGAATTGCAGATTGTTTTTTCACCTGATGCAACTGCGCAACAAATTTGGGCTCAATTAGAAGCATGTTACAGGCCTGTTTCAATTGAATCTACATGTTTACTCTTAACTGAATTTCATGGTTCGAGATTAAGGCCAGGTGAAACTATTGGAGAGCATTTAACAAAAATGAAAGGAAAGAGAAAAGAGCTTGCTGAACAAGGTTATGCTGTAGATGATTTTCAAATGATCAGCATTATTATTAACTCTTTGAATCATGAATGAAAAGATGCCATTTCAAAGATTAATCAAGTGCCTATTGCTCAGCACACAGTTGATCATGTATGCCAGCTTCGCCCGTTTCTGGACCGCGATGCCCTGCGTACGGTCACTCATGCCCTTGTTATTGCCACACTGACTACTGTAACGCTCTCTATCTAGGACTACCCTTGCATACCATCCGGAGACTGCGGCTGGTGCAAAATGCGGTGGCACGGGTGGTGATGGGAGTTTCCCGGTTCTCCCATGTTACCCCCCTCCTGCGCCTGCATTGGTTGCCGGTTAGCGCCGGTGAGATTCAAGGTTTTAACCTTAACATACAAAGTCCTTCATGACATGGGTCCTTATTATTTAAGGGAGCGACTGCTGCTGACATCGAACACTAACCGCCCTGTGCGAACCCACAGACAGGGGCTCCTTGGGGTCCCATCGGCCGGGCAGTGCCGGCTGGTGGTCCCCCGACAACGGGCCTACTCTGTCGTGGCCCCTGACTTCTGCAATCAACTTCCCCTGGAGCTCCGCCTGGCCCCTGACCTCCGCACCTTCCGTCGCGATCTGAAGACCTGGTTGTTTAATCAACCCAGGCTATGACCCTGGGGTGGGGTGGTTTTTAGAGTTTTAATTTTGGGATTTTAGTGTTAATTCGGCTTCATTTGTTTAATCTGGTTTTATCTAATTTATTGTTGTGTTGTTTTTATTTTGTAAGCCGCTCCGAGTCCTTCGGGAGAGGGGGCGGCATATAAGTTGAATAAATAAATAAATAAATAAACAAATAAATAAATAAATAAACAAATAGAATTTTAACTGAAGAAGAAGCACTCATGCAAGCCATGCCACATTTAAGAGGACCACCTGCATCAAGAGCTCCAGCGAGGCGTCCCTTCCAAGGAAGAGGCTTCGTTCCAAGGATGCCAAGATGTTATATTTGCGATCGTGTGGGACATGCCACCCGGGATTGTCCCCAGCGATCTCAGGCACCCGCCACATACCAGTCCAGAGGAACAGATTCCAAAGGCAGAGGCAGAGGTGGAAGACAAGGTCATCGCGGTCTCAAGTGTGATCTACAAGCTCCACACATCACATTGGCATTAACCAACAATCCACAACCTGATCCAGAGTATGACAGACGACTTCTCTGGACTTTAGACAGTGGAGCAGGAGTGCATGTTACCTACAGAAAAGATCTGATCACAGAGATGCATGAGCCTGAACCTGACATGCGTGAACTGTACACTTTTTCAAATTATCCAGTTCAGGTCAGAGGAAAAGGAACTGTTTATATTGAAGAGCTCGATGCATTGATTTCTGATGTTTATTACATACTGTTATGTATGTAGGTTTGAATGTTATTGGTTTATTTGAACTGTTCTTGTAAAATGTCAAATGGTATTGGTTTAAATAGTGCAGGAAGAAACCCTGCACTCCCATTGGCTGGCAGCTACGGCTGCAGGCTATAAGAAGCAGCCGTAGCCAAGCCAGGATGGGTCCATTCGAGCTGTAGTCACTTAATAAACTCTTTGCTGGAACTCTTCGCGTCTGACTCTTCATGCAGACTTAACACTAGCAACGAGGATGGGATTTCCCTGAAGAGAAGACGATGCGAAAGACAAGCAGAAGAGCGAGATGGATGCGCTGAACACCCCCCCAGCCCCGTTCGATCCGGTGGCGGAAGACTGGGAATCGATATGGATCGCTTCCAGATGTACCTGGAAGGAAACGACCGCCGACATTCCCGAGAGACGGAAGAGGGCGGTATTTCTCACGCACTGCGTCCGGCAGTCTTCAAGATGGCGGCGTTAGCAGGAGCTGCAGAACTGAAGGTAATGGAATGGCCTGATTTGGAGAAGCTTTTAAGAGCCCATTACGCCCCACAAGTATCGTGCCTCATTAAGAGACACGAATTTTACCATCGGGATCAAGGGAAAGCGAGAATGTTAATGACTTTGTGGCAAGTTTAAGGGACATTGGGGTGCTTGTGACTTTACCAACTTAGAAGAGGCCATGTGTGATCGGTTTGTTTTAGGCCTCAAAGATAAGGTCTTACAAAGCAAACTGTTAATGAAACCTAAGATCACGTTTAAAGAGGCCATTGAAGAAGCTGTTTCAGCGGAAGCCACCAAGTCCTCAGCAGCGCCATGAAAAAGATTAACAAGGCCTCAAGCCAGGCCTCAAGCCATTCTGATGTGGAAAAATCCACAACAGCCCATTGCGAACAAATAGACTCTGATTCAGATTGCAGTGAGGTGGAGGAGGGATTTTAGACTCAGAATGGAGAAGAAAAGAAAAGACCCTGGAGAAAGAGGCAAGAATTTTATTGCAGAGGCTGTGGGGGCACCCCGCACTGAATGCAAGTTCTTTGACACCATCTGCCTACGTTGTGAGAAAAGGGTCACCTAGCCAGAGTCTGCAAATCATCCAGAACTCCACCTAGTAGGAAGAAATTTCCTGAAAAGACTTTAAGCCCAACAACTTCATTGAAAAGATGGGGCAATTCAGAAGCAAATGGGAAGAATGAAACTCACCAAACAATCACTATTGGTCATTCTTCACCCTTGAGAAGCAGAAAAGTACATGTGAAGGTATTCATTGAAGGAAGGCCTTGCCAAATGGAAGTGGACTCAGGCTCTTATTTATCTATGGTGTCATGGGACACTATTCACAGACTACTTCCCAACATTCAGAAGAAACATTTCCAGAAGCAAGCACTGACTCTTAAAGACTACCAAGGGAACAAGATTCCAGTAGTTGGAGCAAGAGATTTCAACGTGCAGTTTAAAGGCCACACCAAACGTTTGCCTCTGACCATCGTGGACAAGGATCGCCCAAGCTTGCTGGGACTTGAGTGGTTCAAGCCACTAGGCATCAAGGTGACTGGCATCAATCACGTGAGCAACTCTGAATGGGAGGAGTCCTTGAAGTCTGAGTTTCCAGAGGTCTTCAGCGAAGGACTGGGCAAGTATATGGGGACCCCTATCACTTTCAGCCTAGATCCCAAGGTGCCCCCAATTCGTTTAAAGCCCAGGAGGGTTCCATTTGCTTTAAAGGAAAAAATTGATGCACAATTAGATAAATTAATTGCTCAAGGGGTTTTAGAGCCCACTGATCACTCCAGATGGGAAACACCCATAGTCACACCAGTCAAGGCTGATGGGTCAGTAAGAATCTGTGGAGACTATAAGGGGACACTTAACCATGCGCTGCAGCAGAGCATACCCAGTACCAGTTGTGCATCATCTGCTACATTCCCTTGGCAGGGGTACAGTCTTTGCCAAACTGGACTTGGCCCAGGCATATCAACAATTAACAGTTGATGATGCCACTGCAGAGGCCCAAAAATTGTGACTCACAGAGGTGCCTTCAAATGTAAAAGGTTACAATTTGGAGTAAGCGTGGCACCTGGCATTTTTCAAAGTCTTATGGAAAGAATGCTGCAAGGACTGCCAGGGTAGTGCCTTACTTTGATGATGTGTTAATCTCTGCTGAAAATGACACTCAGCTTCAAGAAAGACTCAGAGAAGTCCTTACCAGATTCAGAAAAGCGGGTTAAAGGTCAAGGAAGACAAATGCACACTTAAAACAGACAGAGTTGAGTTCCTGGGCTACATGATTGACCAGCATGGCATCCACCCTACTGATGCCAAGGTTAAAGCAATCAAAGAAGCCCCTAAACCTAAATGCAAAACAGATTTGCAAGCCTTCCTTGGACTCATTAACTTTTATCACATGTTTCTACCTCACAAGGCATCCATTGCTGAACCTTTGCATCGTCTGCTTGATAAAAAGGCTGTTTGGATCTGGGGAGGAAGAACAATCAGCATTTAATAGTATTAAGAGACTAATCACATCTGATGCTGTATTGATACAATTTTCTGAGAATTTGCCTGTTGTACTGACTCGTGATGCATCCCCTTTGGAGTGGGGGGTTTGAGCCACAGGCTTCCCAGTGGAAGGGAAGCCCCTATTGCATTTTACTCTCGCACTTTGTCCAAAGCAGAGAGGAATTATAGCCAACTGGACAAGGAGGCATTAGCAGTTGTTGCAGCTGTCAAGAAATTTCATGAATATCTGTATGGCAGGTCATTCACCATTGTTACAGATCACAAACCTTTATTAGGCATTGTGGCAGGAGACAAACCTACACCTACTATCCTGTCACCAAGAATGCTGAGGTGGACTGAATTTCTTGCAGCCTATTCATACAAACTGATTCACAGGCCTGGCAAGGACATTGGACATGCTGATGCACTGAGTCGTTGCCCACTGCCTTGCCACAAGGTGGACTTTGAACCGAAACACACCCTTTTTCCTAGAGACTGTTGCTAAGCTTCCAGTCCATGCTGCTGAGATTGCCAGAGAGACTGCCAAAGACACTGTGTTGGCTCCTGTTATAGGCTGGATTAAGAAAGGTTGGCCTCTTCAAGATCTACCTCACCTTGCCCAACCTTTTAAGTCCAGGCAAACTGAATTATCTGTATTAAGAGGATGTATTTTGTGGGGTAACAGGGTGGTTATTCCTGCAAAACTGCAAAGAGAGGTTTTGGAAATGTTACATGAGGGTCATCCTGGGATTGTAAGGAGGGCACACTTTTCTGGTTATAGTAGATGCATATTCCAAATGGCTAGAGGTAATTCCCATGACATCCACCACAACTGATGCTGTCATCAAGCAGCTCAGAAAATTGTTTGTAACCCATGGGTTACCAGATGTCCTTGTCTCTGACAATGGCCCTCAATTCACATCTAACATTTTTGAATCCTTTCTAGCACAACAGGGTATCAGACATGCCCTCACTGCCCCTGGGCACCCTTCGGCTAATGGCCGGGCTGAACATGTTGTACGCTTTACCAAAGAGAAGCTCCAGCAACTGGGTCCTGGGGACATCACTGAGAAGCTTGAAAAACTTCTTAGTGTTCAGCACATCACTCCTAGCCCATCTAATAACTTATCCCCAGCAGAGTTGTTGATGGGTAGGAAACTTAGGTCTTCCCTTGACAGCCTTCATCCCACTTACGCCAACACACCACTGGATTCCACTTCCAAAGTTCGCTCTTTCAGTGTGGGTGATTCTGTATATGCTAAGAACCTTATAGGTGAACCTTTGTGGATTCCTGCTGAAATAACTCACATCACTGGCCCTCGTTCTTACAGGGTACAAACAGAGGATGGACTCCTCTGGAGCAGGCACATTGACCAACTTAGATCCAGGTTCCCTCAGGAACATCGCCCTGTCTCTCTCTGGGTCCCTCACCTGATGTCACTTCTAGGGGAAGGGAGGAACAGGAGGAAAATCAGCAAGCAAGAATCAACCCCATGTGTGAGCCATTACGACAGGAACCATCCCGAACCCTGTCACAATGCCAAGATCCATCCTTAGAAGTGGAAGATTGCACATCACTACCTGACTTGGGTGCTGACATTGGAATGGAGATGGGTTGGGAGGAGAGACCAGATTCTAACAGTCTAACAGGGTCTCCTTTCACAGGAAGTCCCAACAGGGAAATGTCAGCAGACACATTTCCCTCTCACTGGTTGAGAATGTTAAAACTTCTGAACCACGAAGGTCTCAACGCACACGTGAAGAGCCCCACCTATTTAAAGGAATACATTAGATAGGTTATTCTGCATCTATACTGCACATGCCCTGGAAGATGGCGGCTCTGATCTAAGCTCTGTGGAAGAGAGTCGGCTGTAGTCCTGTTAGGGAGGCTGGGAGCAGCTGGCAACCCCCCTTGGTGGTCGTTTCGACAGGGGAAGATCTCAGGCATCAGATTGTGGTTTTGGAGCCGACGCCTCGCTGCCGCCCTCTTGCAGCTCCCTTTGTTTCCAGCTTGACGCTGGCGCATCTCGGCGCATTTTTTCGCCTGTCAGCCCGGCCTGGCCAGCTGATTCCGGCCTGGTTTGAAAACGCGACGCCCAGGTGATCGGCGCTGGCAAGGCGCAGCTCGGGGATCGCAGATGGACTGGGGCTGGTCTTGATTCAGCCCTGGAGCCTCTGCACCCCGAGAACGAGCCAGCGGCGGCGGTGGTGATATGGTGCCCCGAGAAGGACGTGGAGGGCTGGTCAGCTGTCGGATGCTTGGCTCAGCCTGGGAAACGCCTTTGCCTCTGGAGAACGTGCGACGGCTGTGGCGGCCCCGCGGAATGCGGGTGCAGGGACTATCCAGCTGTTGGGGAGGAACCATGGGGGGTGGAGGCTAGTGGAGTGACTGGCCACCACCTTGGCCCCCACCCTGGTCTTTGTAATGGCGCACTATGCCTAGGAAAGCAGCATGTTGGGGTGACGAGGCAGGGGGGGACAGACGAGGGTGCTGGTCTCTCTGGCGCCTGGCCTCAGCTGGGTCCTCCGGAGCAGAGCCATTGGTGGCAGTGATGGCAATGGCGAGGGGGCATGGCCTGGGACCGGTTGCCGCAGGCCTGTTCCCTGAACTTTTACATCTTTGTTCATGCCCTTCCTCCCTCCTCCCTCTTGTCTCCTTTTGCCCTGCCCCACGGGGTATTTCCCTTTTTCCTCCTCCTTACACCCGATGGAGGTTGGTGAGAGGGGTGTGGGTGCATCCCGGCCCACCACTGTGTGGGGTTCGGGACTGGGATTGCCCCTCGTAATCCAATCTTCTGGTACCATCTGGCCATTTGGACATGCCTGCCTGACATCCCTGCAGTGAGAGTGCAGTGGTTGGCCCGGATGAGGGCCCTTTGCATCGGCCCGCTGGATTGTGGTGAGAGAGCAATCCGATTTATTTTCTGGGACCATCTGGCGGTAGCATGGACGCATGACCGGACTGGGTGTTTTAAGATCTCTATGTATGGACTTGTTCTATCTTTTCACTCCTCCTTTATATGCTTAACATAACAACATGCGGCTTACTTGCCAATGGACTTCATGGGCCTTACGGGAGGCTCCTCCTTCGCGGGTTTGGCCCGCTGGACTTTCCACACTGTATCTCAAGGACGGGTCATGGAACCCAGAGAGTTGGCATTGCGCTAGTAGGGGTTGGGGTGGGGGTTCTGGGCAGGGTAGAAGGAGGGGTTCCAGACCTTCTTTAGTTAAATTTTTGAATCGATTCTTAAATGGGTTAGGGAAGGGGGTTCACAGGTGTTCATTGCAGCCCCAGTCAGGCTCTCGGGTTGAGGGGGTCGGTGGGGTGGCGGAGTCCCGGACGGAATAGTGGTGGCCTTGATTCCCAGGGTGGTTGGAATGGGTAGGAGTCGAGGAGGAGGGGCCAGATCATGTTAGGGGAGCTGCCCGCTGCATTCAAGCTGTGGTGAGCCCTCCACCTCGACCTCTTCTCATTTCTGGGGTTTTGGGATCCAGGGCCCCTGGGCTCCGGCTGGTGTATTTTAATGCCAGGTCCGTGGTGAATAAGGCCTTCCTCCGGGAGGTTATTGAGGAGGCCGGACCTGGCTTGTATCACCGAGACCTGGTTGGGGCCAGAGGGTGGTGTCCTCTGGTTGATATCTGCCCCCAGGTTTTCGGGTTATGCACGTCTCGACCCCAGGGAAGGGGTGGTGGGGTGGCTGTCGTTATCCGGGAGGCCCTGCTTCCAAGGGAGGCCCCTGCTCCTGAGATTGGCGGGTGTGAGTCCCTCCGTGAGGTTCGGACCTCATGGTCAGATGGGTGCTGCTTACATACCTGTCCCCAGCTGTGTATCAGCCGCCCTGCCTGGGCTGCTCGATGCCATCTCGGGGGTGGCGGTGGAGTTCCCGGAGCTTATAGTTCTGGGGACTTCAACCTCCCCTCCGGGTGCGCGCGTTGGCCCAGGAATTCATGGCTTCCATGGAGTCTATGGGTCTGACCCAGTTAATAGCTGGCCCGACTCACCAGGGGGGCAATATGCTCGACCTGGTTTTTGTGTCAGAGCAGTGGCGAAGTGGCCTGGTGGATGGTGTTATTGTAACCCATCTGGTTCCATGGTCAGACCACTATCTCCTATGGCTGGCCTTCCAACAAGCCACCCTACAACACTGGGATGAGGAGCCGTCTAGATGGTTCTGCCCCAGGCACCTGATGGACCCTGAGAGGTTCCAGGCAGAACTGGGGTTCTTTCCTGCATCCCTTATCCACAGCCCTGTCGAGGTCCTTGTGGCTACCTGGCAACAGTCGGCTGCGGGGGCCCTGGACAGGGTTGTCCCATGCATCCCCACTCAGCAGATCCCGCTGGCCCCTGGTATACCGAGGGGCTCCGGGAGATGGCCATAGAAGGGGACTAGAGAGTAGGTGGAGGGCGACCCGCCTCCAGATCCGACCGAGCCCAGTTGAGAGCCTATATTAGGACTTACCTGGTGGCTGTGGGGCGGCGAGGAGACTTTACTTCTCCCCTCATAGCATCCGCAGATAACGCCGCCGCCCTGTTTGGGGTTGCCCGCCTCCCTCCTACACTTGGGGAGGTGGTGGACTGCGGGCAGAGCTGAGGAATTTGGTCTTTATCTGCAGGATAAAATTGCTCGGATCCGGGAAGGGTTGCCGGACTTGCAGGGGTCTGGAGAGGGGAGGCGAGTGGTTTAATGTCATCTGGACTGAGTTCGATCCTGTTTCTGAGGATGAAGTGGACAGGATCATGCGGGCTGAGCTCCACCACATGTTTATTGGACCCGTGCCCTTCCTGGTTGGTTTATGCCTCCAGGAGGTCACGCGGGCTGGCTCCGCAGTGGTCAGAGGAGGGGCTGTTCCCTGCCGCCTTGAAAGAGGCGGTGGTGAGGCCCCTTCTGAAGAAGCCTGCCTTGGACCCAGCCGTGTTGAACAACTTTCTGGTCTCCAACCTTCGCTTTTAGCGAAGGTTGTTGAGAGTGTGGTGGCCCAGCAATTGCCACTTTTCCTGGAGGAAGCGGACTACCTGGATCCGTACCAAGGGCTTCCACCCGGTACAGCACGGAGACAGCATTGGTCGCTGATTGATGATCTCTCTAGGGCTCGGGACAGGGGTTTTTCCTCTGTCCTGGTCCTGTTAGATCTCTCATGCTTTGATACCATCGACCATGGTATCTTGCGGCGTCTTGGGGGTTGGGAGTGGGAGGCACTGTTTACAGTGGTTCTCCTCCTACTCTGGGACGCTCAAACAGTGTTGGCAGGGGGCAGAGATCGACTCGAGGTCTCTCACTTGTGGGGTACCTCAGGGTCGGTCCTCTCACCTCTCTGTTCAACATTTATATGAAGCAGCTGGGGAGATCATCCGTGGTTTAGGTGATATCATCAGTATGCTGATGACAGTTATATATCTCCACCCCGACCACATCAGTGATGCTCTCTCCTGATGTCCCGTTGTTTGAAGCTGTGGATCTGGATGGACAGGAACATGCTCCGACTCAATCCAGCCAAGACAGAGTGGTTGTGCATACCGACATCCCGTCCAGTTCTGAGGTTCCATCTTTGGTCATGGGGGAGGTGTTACCCCCGTGGACAGGGCACGGAACCTGGGGGTCCTCCTGACTCATGGCTCAAGTTGGAGGAGCAGGTGGGAGCCGTGGCCAGGGGGCCTTTGCCCAGGTCCGCTGGTTCGCCAGCTGCTCCCATATCTGGACCGGGATGCCCTGCGCACCATTACTCAGGCCCTCGCTGTCTCCCGACTGGACTACTGTAACGCTCTCTACTTAGGACTGCCCTTGCATACCACTCGGAGGCTTCAGCTGGTGCATGCGCCGCGGGTAGTGTTGGGAGCCTCCCGATACTCCCATGTTACACCCCTCCTGCGCCGACTTGCATTGGCTTCCCGTTGCCCTCCGGGTGAGATTCAAGGTTTTAGTGTTAACATTCAAAGTCCTACATGGCATGGGTCCAGGATACTACGAGAACCTCCTCCCAGTTTCAAGTACCAACCGTACGGGCGCATAGACAGGGCCTCCTCAGGGTGCCGCCCACGCTCAATGTCGCTTGGCGGGACTCGGGGAGAGCCTATTCTGTGGTGCCCCCACTTTATGGAATCTTCCACTGGAGCTCCGCTTGCTCCTGATCTCATACTTCCGCCACGAGGTTAAAACCTGGCTGTTTTACAATCTGGGCTATGCTGACTCCTTGGTTTTCTTGATTTTAATCTTTGGGGGTTTTAATGTTAATTCGGCTTAGTTTGTTTAATACGTTTTAGGTAATTTATTGTATTTTCTTTAATCTGTGAGCCTTCCGAGTCCTTTGGGAGAGGGGGCATATAAGTCGTATAAATAAATAAATAAATAAATAAATAAATAAATAAATTGGGGTTTGGTATGGACTGAACCTAGTGGGGAGGGGTGTTATGTATGTAGGTTTGAATGTTATTGGTTTATTTTGAACTGTTCTTGTAAATGTCAAATGGTATTGGTTTAAATAGTGTGGGAATAAACCCTGCACTCCCATTGGCTGGCAACTATGGCTGCAGGCTATAAGAGGCAAGCAGCCGAGCTGCCAACTTGGGTGCATCGAGCTGTAGTCACTGAATAAACTCTTGCTGGAACTCTTCGCCTGACTCTTCATGCAGACTTAACACATACCAACAGCAGCCTGCAGTTTGCTTAGCCAAAGTCATTTGTCGAGGGTGGCCAAGTACCAGGTTCACCATTTTGAAAAAGCAAGTTATGTGGTGAAAGAGGGTAATATTGTTGCTGAAACCATATTAATTGGTGGTGTTTATTACCTAAAGCCAAAGTCTAACTTGCAAGCACAGGCAAGTATAAAATTTCCAAAGGAGAGCACAGCCCAGAGAGAGATGTCTCAGAGAGAGATCCCTGAAGCACTCCAAAGGCTCCTAAAGCCAATAAAAAGAAACAGTTTGCTCAAAGCAAGCCTGAGGTTCTAACAGAAATGTTGAAAATTCACTAACAGGTAAACCTGGGTGTAACAGGTAAACCAGGTGTATCCATAAGTGGGCATAGACGATTGGGCATGCCAGTTGTTCTCAGAAAGATGCCGAATTTGTGAAAGTTTGATCTGAAGGGTGTTCTTGGATTGTGCTGTCTGCAAGAAAGCAAAATCCAAAGCAGCAGCTGTTCCAAAACATGCTACACACTGGTCAACATGCATTTTTGATTTGGTACACACTGACATAGTAGGTCCATTTGCACCAACATTTGGTGCAAAAATTTTTCTTAACAATTGTTGATAATTATTCTAGATATGGATTTGTATTTCCTGTGAAAGAAAAATTAGAGGCCTTTCAGATCTTTAAAGACTTTGCAACTTATGTCAATACCCAACACAATGTTCGCATTGCTAGCATTCAAAGTGATCGCGGTGCTGAATTCATGTCTCATGCCAAGACTGGATGCGTAAGAATGGAATTCTGCACCAGACCTCAGCCCGCATACCTTTCAGGAAAATGGAGTGGCGGAACGAAGGAATGGCGTCCTACAAATCATGATGCAATGTCTCCTAGAAGATGCTAATCTCAGTCTCCCATACTGGGGTGAAGCTATCAAATATGCAAATTACATTGTTAACCGCATCTGGAGTAGTGTAATAAATCAGACACCTTTCAAGTTATATGGGTATAAACCCGATCTCAAAAACATCCATATTTTTGGTGCATACGCTATGGTGAACATTCCATTAACTCAAAGAAAGAAAGGAGGTCCAGCAGCAAGAAGAATGAGATTCATGGGTATTGATGACAATTCAAAATGGAGCAAATTCGTTGACTCCAGACACGTAATTGTGTCCTTCAATTTTGAGGAAGATGCTGACTGGTCCAGGATTCACTCTAATGATCCTGGAGTTTATTTTCCTAGAGATGAAGCCATTGATGTTACGCAGCCTGATGATCTAGATTCACAGGTGGATGTTCCATCAACTAGTTCTTCTCAACCAGATGTTCCGTCTTCGCGAGCCGTCGATGCTGAGGCTAGCGACTTTTCCTTGAAATGGAAGAAGAATGGATAGTTGTTCCGAGACGTTCTGAGAGGACCATGAAGGGGATTCCTCCGAAACGATATTCATGGCAATTGACAAAAGCACCTTTACCGTTGGTTTGTAATGTTACACTGCCTCCTGACAAGTTCACACAAATAAAGGATCTTCCTGATTCAGAGCAAGAGAAATGGTATGAGGCAATGCAGGCTGAAATGGACAGTCTAAAGAAACTCAAGGTGTTTACGCCTGCAAGTCCCCCAGCAAATAAGAAAGTTATTGGCACCAGATGGGTCTACAGACTTAAGAAGAAGCCAAATGGTGAGTCATTATACAAGGCCAGACTTGTAGCTCAGGGTTTCACTCAACGTTATCCTGAGGACTACACAAATACTTACTCACCGACAGTTCGGACTGAGAGTGTGAAAATTGCTTTAGCCACTGCAACTATCCTTGGTTTAGAAGTTTTCCAGTTTGATGTTGAAACAGCTTATCTAAATGCTGACCTGGATGAAGAAACTTTTGTCAAAGGTCCTCCAGGGTTCCGGAAGCAAGAAGGGGATACCTGGCTCCTAAACAAAAGTCTTTATGGCCTGAAACAGTCTGGTTTAATGTGGTATTTGTGTCTTACTGATAAACTAAATTCAATGGGCTTTATTAAGTCCGAAACTGATAAATGCATGTTCACAAAAAGATCTAAGTATGGATATGAGATAATTCTTGTTTATGTTGATGATATTGTTTATATTGGTCCAAGTAAGCAAATGAGTGAGAATTTTGCTAAAGCTTTGCAGAAATATTTTACATTGAAATCTTTAGGTCACATTAACACTTATTTGGGCATTCAGATTAACAAAACTCAGAAGGGGTTTAGTCTTTCACAAGAGGATAAGATTGAACAATTGTTGCATCATTGCAATATGAAGGATGCTAAAACGGCTAGCATACCTATGCAAACAGATTTTCATAATCTGGCACATGAACCAAGTCCTGATTTTGAAGATCAAACACTTTATCGTCAGTCATTGGGTCATTGTTATACATTAGTAGTTGGACCAGACCCGACATTGCACTTAGTGTTAATCTTTTGTCACGACACGTAGGTAAGGCAAAACAGTTTCATTGGTTATACATTAAGAAGTTATTGAGATATCTAAAGCACACTAAAAATATGAAGTTGTTGTTAGAACCAACACATACTGATTATGCAGAATTATGTTGTTATGCAGATTCTGATTGGGCAAGTGATAAGAAGTCACGTAAAAGTACTTCAGGTTATATGATGTTCTTAAATGGGTGTCCTGTTTACTGGCAGGTGTAAACAGAATTTCATTTCTTGCTCATCTACTGAAGCTGAATATGCTTGTGTTTCTGATGCTTGCAATTCTCTAACATGGTTTGATGCTTTAGTCACAGATATCTGGACATGCCCAATCCAGCCAATCACCGTGATGGAAGACAACGAATCTGTGGTTTATATTTCTGAAACACGTTTCACAGGTTCTAGGTCCAGACACATTGACATTCGTTATAAGAATATAAAGCAATTGGTTAAACAAGGTTTTGTTACATTACAGTATGTGTCCACACATGATCAGATTGCTGACATGCTCAATAAACCACTTCCAGCAGCACAGCACAAATATCTGCATGAGAAGATGTGCCTTATCTGATTTTCGCTAACAGACAAAAGAAGGGATGTCACTGCATTTTTTTGGTTTGTCTGTTTCAAGCTTCTAAGCTCATATTCTAGCAAGCAGGTGTCTGTCAGCCGGCACTGTGTTATCTTGTCTCCATAGTAGTAAGATAAGAAAGTCTTGTGATGTTTGGATCCACTGTGCATGTGTACAAATTTTTGACTTCACTTCCTGTCACTTCCATTGTATTTTTCCTTTCTTCTTTTTCTATATGCCTTGGTAGAGATTAGGTTGCAAACATGTAGCTCCGTTAGGTTTTCTTATTTTATAAATAAAAATGTTATTATTACTTTCCGGTCTCATTTTTATCATCATTGACAGCAGAGAAGAACACGGTCTATCTCCTCTAATTAGCAGGGATGTTTTGGGAGATTTTTTACTCCCTGGCAAAAGGTTTTTTCCAAGCCTTTGAAGATGGTAGCAGAGAGAGGCTTGAGGTTTGGGAAATGGATAAAGGGAGAGGGAAAAAGCAGATAAAGGAAGTGCAAAAGAAAAATCAAAAGAGGGAGAGAGAAAAGTTCAATAACTGTAATGAGAAATGGAGGGGAATAAGAAAAAGAATGGGGAAAAGGGAATTAAGAGAAAGGACCAAAAAAATAAAGAGGAGCAGGAAACAAATAAGGATGAAGAGAAATTACATTGTCCAAAGAGTGAGAGATAATGGATGAAAAAAAGAGGATAAGGAAGGAGATTCCGCAAGGTAATATGTTGTAATGTATAAGAATATATTGAGAATAGTACTTTGTAATGTATAGATGATTTATAAGGTGTTTGAGAAAATGTAGTGTAAAATCTGAGAAAAATATATATATTTGTTTTATAATCCAGGTAGGGAGATTGATATTAAGGTAGAAAGAAGGTGGTTAGCTCGAATTATTAACCAGAGGGGACAATTATATTTATAGTTAAGGATTCTGTGACAGACAAAAGTAATATGAGAAATGAATATAGAAATGAGATGAGAATTTTAGATATCATAAAATGAACATAGAAAGGTGGTGAGAATTTTAGATAACATTGTAAAATAAGATGAGTATATACTAATATAACATGAATTGGAACTGGATAAGATAAGATTAATATTTAATAAGAAGAAGAAGGAAGCAATGTGAAATTAAACAAATAAAATGAATAGGTAACTATGGTCATGTCTGTATTGAGATGTTGGAACTACACTGCTTGCCAAATGAGAATTTTTTTATTTAAAAAATAAAAATAAAAGTAAGGACAATATTGAATAATGGAATTACAAGGTATGTTTAATTGATATGGTGGTAGGCATTTGGAGAGAGTATTGAAAGATTGAAAATAAGCAATGAAGGATTATGAACTAATGTCAATATATGCATTGAGAGATATGATAGGTATTATTAATTTGCCTATACTAAAATGTATGATATATTGATGCCACACTGTTAATGTATCATTGTGTATGTGTTGATTGAAATAAAAAATATATATAAAAAAGAAAGAAAATCATGTTTGTAAAGTGTGTGCAAAGAAATTCATAGGTTTATTATTATATTTTAGAAAATTTTGGTGACTTGTTCAAGTTTCATTTTTTATTATTATTCCTTTTGTGATTACTATTATTAATCAAATTTTATGGCTGTTGATATTGGTGAAACACCTCTGGGCAATAATAACGGACAAAAAAATACACCACAAAGTAACATCTAATACAAAAATGATCTTGGTCTGCATTCAGTTCTCTTTGGGATTGTTCAAACATTCATGTTAAATGGGAGCATGTATAAAACTGTTCCCAAACTTACATATGTGGCTGTTTTCATGTTTTCTACCA